>JAGFNQ010010440.1:0-25829 GCA_024364735.1 Boesenbergia rotunda | reverse complement strand
TTTTTCCCTAGATGCAGCAATTCAAAGAACCAGATCAAGAACCGAAAATGAAACATATCAAACGCAATTTTCTATCTTGTTCTGCCTCCCTGTAATCCAGAGAAGAGTTCTTCTCGCAAATGAAGGTGTTTCATCCACCCTTGACACTGCTCCATCGAAGCCGCCAACCTCCTCCGCATCTGAATCCAATTCCAGCTCGCTGACGTTCTCACTGCGCCACTTGGAACCATTGAGCTGAGCCGTGGCGGCGAATGGGCTGCTGCTCTGCTTCAGCTTCAGGGCTGATTTTCGACTTTGAATCACTGGCAATCTAAACGACACTGCCCTCC
Source organism: Boesenbergia rotunda (assembly GCA_024364735.1). Lineage (NCBI taxonomy): Eukaryota > Viridiplantae > Streptophyta > Magnoliopsida > Zingiberales > Zingiberaceae > Boesenbergia > Boesenbergia rotunda. The sequence continues at coordinate 25,500 of JAGFNQ010010440.1, read as the reverse complement.
TTGCTTCCACGTCGTCCTTCCTCTGCCGCAGCCAAATCTTGGACACCGAGAAGCTCTCTTTTTTCGGCAAGCTATCAAACAGCTTCTGTGCATTCCGTTCATCGCCTCTTGAGCTTCTCGCCGCGTTGAACTCATTAAACCCTTCTCTTCTGGAGTTGCCGTCGCACTCCGACCTGGCGATTCGTTGCCCGGGCTTCTTGAAGCTCGCCGTGTTCTTCACCGGCTTGATGGAAACCCTAAGAACGGACCTGTTCTCCATAACGTACTCGTACGCCCCCATGGAAAAACACCGCCTTTGGTTCACTTCCCCGCTGCTGCTTCCGCCTTGCGCCTCACTTCCGCCGATCTCCACGCTTCTAAATTTCCCAAGTTTAACAGCCACATCGACTTCCTCCTCCTTCGCTGATATTTCATGGTCAATCGACTCGGATTCCCTTCTCTGGGAACCAAAACCGATCTCTCGGGAGCTGTTCTCCCCGCCGGATTCAAGAACAACCGCCATGGAGCTGCCGCTGTGGCTAGGCGACAAATCATGAAGGAGGCTCGCCCTGCACAGCGGACAAGTGGAGTGGGACAGGAGCCAGGTGTCAATGCACTGGGCATGGAACGCGTGACTGCACTTGGGGAGCAGCCGGAGCTTGTCGTTGCCCTCGAATTCGCAAAGGCAGACGGCGCAGTCGAAGGGGTCCTTGACGCCGGCGATGGACTTGTACTGGAACACGGGGAGGGCGTCGATGAAGGCTTGGTCGACCCCCGCGTCGTGGAGATGGAACAGCTGCTGCAGCTCCCCCTGGAAGGCCGTGGCATTCCCCATTGTCTCGGGGTCCCTGTTGCTGGGCCGGAGGAAGTACCTCATGAGCAGGTGAACGAGACCAGAGACGAAGAAGATCATGGCCAGGATTACTATGAACAGTAGGATGCTGGGGGTGATCCTGTTCCCAAAATCTACTAGTAGAGGAGGAGGAGGAGGTGCAGAAAGGAGACTCCTTTCCGCCATCGATAGGATATGAAGGAATACAGGAGGGACAAGTAGATATGGTTCACTGGTGCTTGCGCTCTCTTAAACGCCAAAACTCCATGTCCAACAAAGCTCACAGTAATGGAGGAAGAAGAAAAAAGCTATTAGTTGAGGTCAAAACGGAAAGGAAGTGGTGGTGGAGAAATGAATGGTGGTGTCAGGTGATGGGTCACAGGTATAAATGAATTTGATCACGCATGGCTTGGACATGGATGGTGACAGCAGATCAGAGATCACGATAACGATTAGAAAAAGGAGACGGAGAGCTTGATTAGAGATTAGAGAAGCCCGTGCTTGATCTCGCTTTCGATTTGCAGAGGGGCGGAAGAGGTGAGTTGAGTTTTCGAGGTGAATCTTTTATTTAGTTCAAATCCAAAATTAAAGCTAAAGCTTCTCCTTCGGCTTCTAGTTGACTTTGCATGCACTTTCGTCAAATGTTTCGTCTTGCATAGGGATAGATGCTTGCTTCTGTCCTGCTCGACGTCTGCAATCTGCATGGTTTGTCACAGAAATAGAGGGGATATCATGATTTGTGCCGGAAGAAGGGGAGGTGAGGCGCTAGTTTAGACTTCTAGAGGGGGCGGGATTTCCCGTGCCTTGTGTCTCATGCTACATTAATGGGAACATTGAAATGCTACATTGATGGGAACATTGAAGCAAAAGTTATTTTCGTTCACCTCGAACATTTTTCATCCACATTAAGATAAAGAAAGATATCATAATATTGAGTAACTTCGTGAGAGGACATTTAATCTCTAGAGAAATGAATCTCATAAAAATCCTTATCCAACAAAAATAACTCTGTTATTCGAGTATCAACTTAGCTACACTTCTGAGAGCATTGTATAGATTATGTAAGCCAAAACATGAGAAGGAACAACACTTGGAAATAAGTTGTCACATATTTTAAAATTATTATTTTAGATTTATTTATTTTTTAATAAATAATTTTTATCTACAAGCAAATCAATGTGGAAAGTTGATTGCTTAAAATTTGATGGCATTATTGTGTGAGAATATAATTTTTTTTGACAATCTTAGCTGAGAGGAATTTTAAATATGCATTTTTAAGAAAAAAAATTAATATTTGCAAATTAATTTATAAAATGAGATTAAAATTCAAATTGTATATAAATTAAGGTACTAGTAATTAAGTTAAGGGTAAAGGCTTTGAGTGAAAAATTAGGATAGGAGAGACTTCACCATATTAGTGAGGAAAATGTCTTTAGTTTACGTAGTTGTAAGTTGTTTAGGGACAGAACTTGATAGAAAAATATTTGAGAAAAATTAAAAAATGAGGAGGTTTTCTGGTTTGTTATAGGTAGATGTTTTAAAATAAAAAAAAATAGAAGGGGTCAAGTTAGGAATTCAGAATTTAAATATTTGCTTCAAAATATGGATATTAAATGTCATTGTTACTATACAATTAAATATATGGTGCTAATTAATGACATGATCTTAGGAGTAAGCACCACCTTATTGAATAAAATAAGATTGCAATTAACTCTGGAATAAAATAAGCACCACCTTATTGAATAAACGGTAATGCTAAATAACCAGAATTTGATTGGCCAAAAAAGGTAAAAAAAGTTGAAAATTTTAATTTAATATCCTTTTATAATTTTAACCTTTCTTATTTATTTTCCTATTAAATTATATCATTTTCTATTTATTTTCATATTAAATTGTATTCTTTCTTATTTTTTTATATTAAATTAATTTTTAACTTATAAAAATATATAAATCTATTATAAATTTTTTTATAATTTTTAATATCATTATTAAAAATATCTAATCCAAATTATTTTTTTCTTATTTATTGCATACTAAATTATATTTTTTTCATATTTATTTTTTTATTATATTATTTTTTATTTATTTATAAAAATATATTCTAGATGGCCAGATTCTGGCCACCCAGCTTTACTATTGAATAAAATTACATGATCTTGAGATCCAAGGTTTATTAAGCATTCATGACTGAGCAAGGTTAATTTTAAATAGGACAAATGCTAAATGGTGGCCACCCAGAATAATATTTTTTTATAATTTTAATATTATTTTATATTTTTTAATTTTAAAATAAATCATAATATGTGCTATATGTGTGTAATAAAAAATATACATATTTATATAAATATATTACATGAGAATATATATATATATATCTATAAATATATTAAAAATAATAAATATTAATGGTAAAATACCATTCTGGATGGTAGATTCTGGCCCTCAAGAACGGTGTCCTTGCTCATTTGAAATTAGAATAGTACTAAATAGCTGGAATTTAGCTAGCTATAATTTTTTCCTTTTTATATTTTTAAATTTTTAAATCATTATTAAAAATATTTAAATCTAATTATATCCTTTTTTTATTTATTTTCATATTAAATTATATCTTTTCTTATTTATTTCCTATTAAATTATATCTTTTCCTATTTATTTCATATTAAATTAATTTTTTAACTTATAAAAAACTATTATGGGTTTTTTATAATTTTTAAGATTTTAAATTCAATTATATTCTTTCTTTTTTATTTTTATATTAAATTATATTTTTTTCTTATTTATTTTTATATAAAATTAATATTTTTTATTTATAAAAAATCATTCTAATTGGTTAGATTCTAGCATTGTAGAATTACAGTTGAAATTAACCTTGATAAGTGACTATTCTTTTCTCTCGTAATAATTAATAAGGATAGTGCTAAATAGCTAGAATCTAGCCAGCTAAAATTTTTCCTTCTTAATATTTTTAATTTTTAAATCATTATTACAAATATTTAAATCAAATATATCCTTTCATATTTATTTTCATATTAAATTATATTTTTTTCTATTTATTTTATATTAAATTATATCCTTTCCTATTTATTTCGCATCTTAAATTAATTTTTTAACTTATAAAAATCTATTATGATTTTTTTATAATTTTTAAGAACATTAAAATTGTTTAAATTCAATTATATGCTTTCATTTTTATTTTTATATTAAATTATAATTATTGTTTTTTATTAAATTAATATTTTTTTTATTTATAAAAACTAATTCTAACTTAGTTAGACCATCTAGAATTACCGAATTAATAATTGATTCCTCGAAATGATATCATGGCTTCTTGGATCTTGTATGGAAAGTGGCATCACTACAACTACACATTCTATCATCTGTTCCTGTGTTGCATAAATTAGGCAAATAGCTCTACTGTTGCAATTGTGCTTCCCCAGATAATTTCTCTGCTTTTCATGCAAAGAGACATTAACTGTCTCCATCTTTTTGGAGTGGTAGCTCTCAAGGTAAATAAGTAGACCTTTTGACTCCGACTAATCCTCACTTGGATCTGGATAGTCAATATAATGGAGAAAACAAACTCCGACAACTTGCCTTTATGTTAGAACACCTAATTTACAGCTTGCGAAGAGACAGTAATGATTTACATATACACCAGATATTTATTCACCATCATGAATGAGGCACATGTAAGTAATTAAATTGCAACAGTTGGACTTCAATGTACAACAACTTTTTGAAAGGAGCTTAAATGAAGGAGATTTGCATGGAGTTTTGACCTCTTTGATTTTAAACTGCTCGATCAGAGTAATGTAAATTAATTCCTTTGATGGTAATTCTTCTTCCAAGTGTTGTACACTGCTCTCCCTCCAACAGGCATGCACAAGTATCTAATACGAATTTACATGTTCAGATGCAGCTGATCGATTAAATGAGCATGTTGTGGTAGTCGAAGTCTTAATTGTTATTTCTGTCGTCTTAAGATCTATGATTTAGTTCGAATCGATATATAGTTTTTTATTTTGAATTTTGGTTTTACAGTGAAAAAAAAGGTAAGGCCAGGAGAGAATAGCTTGGCTTCCATGGGCTGGGCCTCGTGAAGAAACTGAACAGGTAAGACATCCATCAGAAAACTATCTGTTCATGGCTGTTTAATTCGTTTAATTTTGAAATGTATTATAATTTTTTATTATCAAACAAAAAAGATACACGAGTGAAGCATTGATGTACAGTAAATTAATGGTTGTTAGTAACAGTATGATACAGTAGAAAAAATTAATGGTGGTCCATTAGATAGAGATAGAGATAGAGATAGAGATAGAGATTATAATAATAATAATAATAGTGGCTGTTGTTGGTTTGTGACACATGGGGGACACTGCAGCCTGCTGCCTCTGCAGCTCAAGTCATTTTCCAATTCATCGCAGCCATTTAATTTGCATGGAATACTATTTTAATTAAATGTGTCAGCTGTTCGCAGCATTTGAATTGTTTCTGTACCTAGTCATAAGTAATGGGCAGCTACTCAAACCCTAACAGTGGTAATAGAAACAAAACCATACCTGTCGAATTAATTCCATCCCTTTCAAAGACATGAATTAAGGAAAGGATTCATTTGTATATCCCGTGCGGTAGCACTACAGATTTTATTTATACAATATGATTTAACAGTGTTGATTAAAATAATAATACAATTCCCCTCCTCCCTCTCTCTCTCTTAATTTGTTTTGGCCACATGGATGATGAATTCGAATAGATTGAAAGGGCACTCAGAGCTTTTTTATAATCAGGTTTCATTTTCTTTTGATGATCGATGAATTAAAAAGTATCACTTTGATATTTTATTTGAAAAAAATTACATATATCTAGAGTGCTATGTTTTGTTTATGCGCTTGTTCTTTTGTGTGGTTGTGAGTTGTGTGTTGGTGACCTTGGCGGCAGAAAAGGAGGGTTGATTCAGCAGATTGGTGTATTGGATACGTAAAACCCGGGAGATGAGGATACGTTGCTTTCCATCGCAAACCCAACTTGTTGAATTCACATTGCCTTGGGATACAGTTGTCTAACCCCAACAACAAGGACCTGCAGGTAATTCCACCAAGCTACGAGGGTGGTGCACAAGCACTTGCCCCTCAAGAACTGTCTCCTTCATTGCCCATTTGGGGAGTTGAGTGGCAGTAAAACCCTGCACTGCACAACAACACACACACACACAGAGGAGTTGGTGTAGATGAGTAAAAGAGCACAGCAAGAAATAAATACACCACTGCCCCCAGTCTGGATTATCTTTCTCTTTCTTTTTTCCCTCTGCAGCTTCACCAAATAGCAATACTATCCTACTCTGCTTTTCTCCTTCGCCTTCTTCACAGCTCACACACCACAGAAAAAAAAAGAAAAGAAAAGAAAAGATGGAAGCTGTAGTTGCAGATGAAGAAGAAGAGGAAGATACAGAGCAGCTGACGGCTTGAGGTTCCTTAAATTTGTGTGTGTCTGTGCAATGTATGATATTGGCTTAATAGGCTCAATCACTCTTCGTCTTCTTTCTCATTGTTTTGGTCTTCGATTTAATTTCCAGTGTTGAATTTCTGTGGAAGATCTGGTAGCTAGTTTAATTTTATCTCCTGCTAATCTCCTACATTAACATTGGTGTGACATGGAAGAAGGGGAGAAGTAGAGAACAAGGAAATGAGACAAGGAGTCAACTTGCTTGTTCCCTCTGTTCTATTTATTTCCTCCCTTTTGAAAGTTGTGGAATGTTGGTGCTTAACTTTTGTCACTTGCTCTTGTTTCTTGCATCTTGCCTGTTTTTATTTATTTATTTATTTGCTGCCACAATAAATGGTCAAGAGGTGTGGAATGTGTAAACCCTAAGAGAGTCTTCTTAGTCGAACGTTGAAGACAAAGCCCTTCTTTGCTGCCTGGAAATTAAGAGTAAGAAACTATACAAATCTTTTGTATGATCATTTGTTCGATCATACTGCTGGATTTGGAGGTGTAGTAGTAATTTGAGCAAGTGTTCTTCCCCCCTTGCTTCATGATCAACGACGATTAAAATAGAGATAAAAACGACTATTTTCTCAGATGCAAAACCAGTCAAGTTTCATCTTTTTGTTGAATGCGAATAATTCATGTTTTTTTTTTCTGTTGAAGCAAGTGTAATGGCAAATGTATCTATCCCCCTTGCTGCAAAGATTTAAAACTGAATAATTATTTTCAAAAATGAATAAAGAGAAAGAAAGTGGAGGGAAATCAAAGAGATGAAACTTTGTTTCTCATTTATATAATATATATATGCTTCTTCAAATAGTTTGCACGTGAACAATGAAAGATTAAACCAGTTGGATGTCCTTGAGCCTTCAAGTAAAATCCCAATGTCCCACCCTCCACGAGCCTTCACCGACTGCTCGCCAAGTGCTCGACACGATACCTGCAAGAAAAATGGCCCAGCATCTAATCAATCAGACAATCCTCAATTACTTGGTGCCCCGAGCGGATTATCAGCATTATGTTACGCATGGCATCCAGTGTTCGCAGCAGGAACCAGAAACTCAGGATTTAGCTTTGACAAACACGTCGAAGTAGCCATTGCACTTCTTGAGGGCATAGCCTGATCAGTCCTTAATGGGCTAAGAGCAGAGCATACTTACGAAGGTGGAGAAGATAAGATATTTGGGGATAAAAGAGGAGTGCAATAATTTAGAGGAGGAATAATATAGTCACGACAAAGAAAGTCCAAAAACAATTTGCCTCTTCCTACATTAAATGCGCTATTGTATCAAATGCGCGTACTTGACAATTTCATTGATCATGCTAAATTAGTCGATACATAATTCAATCCAACTTGACATGAATACCAAAACAATTTGGTTTTGAATTCCAATAATACAATTTGGTTTATGCAATTTGATTTAGACTTTCAAACAACTTACTCTTCTTTCCTAAGCTTGTTTTTTTTTGTGAAAATAGATCCTCCAAGTGGCTTAGTAATGATATCAGCATTTTGTTTATTGGTTTTACAATATTCACAAGCTCCCTTGAGAAATGAGATATCGAATTCGAATATGTTTTGTTTTTCCATGAAGAACTAGATCATTCAAAATTGAAATTGTTGAGTTGTCATCACAAAATAAGATTGTTAGACCAACTTGATCATGCTTGAGATTCTCCAAAATTCCACGTAACCAAAGTAAATGACATGCTATGTATTCTACAAAAGAAGCAGTAATATATTCTACTTCTATAGTAGAAAGTGCAATAGTAGTCTGTTTCTTTAAATATCATACTATAGCCAATGGCAGAGCCACATTCAAGCCTACCCAGGCTACAGTGTAGGGGCCCGAGGGAGTTTAGAAAGGGATAGACTCAAATTTACTGTGGGAAAAAGAAAAAACAAACAAGATCAACCCGAGGGTGATGGCGTCAGCGTCTACGTTGATAGCCCACGGTGAGGGATCAACTCAAGTACTAGATCACCCGGGTTGGCTTTGTCATTGGCTATAACTCCACTTCCAAGATTAAAGACATGACCTGAGGTGCTTTTGCTATCATCGATACTTTCTATAAATACCTCAGGTTGGTTTTGATATGATCAACCAATTCAAGTTAGGTCCTGTTATTTTTTTATCATTATATCTAAGTGTGTAGGAGCTTAGAAACACAAGAAAACGTGTGAAAGACGCAACAAACAAGAAGGATGACACGGGAAAGAGAGCCGACGAACTCGGTACATCCGAGGGATGCAAATTCTGCGAAAGAGTACACTAGTAGACGAGAAGGGTGTGCGCGATGTCCGAGGAATGAGAAGCTGAAGAAGAAACCTGTTCGAGGAGAAGGCCGGAGTTAGGTTCAGGTGAGCTTAATTCTGGATAATCGAAAATCACCCACACAGACGAAAGATTAAAAAGTCAACATAGATGTTAACTTTGACCAAATAGTCAACTGAGACGCCTCAGTTGCCTCTGAAAGCGCCTCAATTCACTCGGATGAATTCTGCGCAAAAGCAAAACTGAGGCGCCTTGAGGTACCTCAAGTCAAAACTGAGGCGCCTCAGATCGAAAGTTTATCAAAACTTACCGTTGACTGCCATGGATAAAATCTATCCAACTGAAGCACCTCAGATTACAACTAAGGTGCTTCAATGTCATATCAGCACAATGGTAACTTTAGTTTTTGGACTATAAATAGTTTCATAAAGCTAGTATTAAACAATAATAACTAGTATTAATTTTCCTACTGATCTTTTCTGAGCTTTCGAGAGTCTACAATAGGTTTCTCCGACAAAGGAGAATTCTAGTGGAGTTTTTTCAACGTCTTGAATTAGCAACCTTCTAGGTTGCAACCAAGTAATGATAGTCTCTTCTCTTTAATAGTTATTTATGTTTTATTTATCTGCTTAGCTAATTTCCATCTTTGCTAAGAATTTACAAAAGATCTAGTGTTTAATTACAAGACTATTCAACCCCCTCTAGTTGGCCTGCATGAGACCAACAATTAGTATCAGATCTCAACCACTTTAGGAGGACTAACGCCACCGAAAGCAAGAAGACAGTGGCCGAACTGAGCATCTACCTGGCAAAGTTCGAGGAGAAGTTCACAATGTGGAAATGTCGGATGGAGGTATTTTTTAAAATAGATTTTGAATTATTACTTATCATGTAAAATGATTTTGTAGTGCTTGAAGACAAGGAAGAGCACCTCTGGTCGAAGAAAGAGCAAGACGACTTCGTAGCCAACGGAAAAGCAGAGTTTTATCTGCTAACCAGGTTACCGGCTCAGGAAGTTAATCGGATCGGCTCATACGCATCAGCAAAAGAGCTCTGAGTGAAGTTTCTAGAATCGCATGACGGGACCTCAGAAGTGAAGTTAGCACGAAGAGATCTAATCCGAAATGAGCTAACCAATCTCCAGATAAAAGGAGAAATAGTGGCCAAACTACATTCGAAAATCAAAGAGTTGATCACTGGACTCGTGAATCTCAGAGAAAAAGTAACAAATCGAGATTCGTTAACACTTTTCCTAGAACACCAGAATGAATGTCGTTAGTTGACTCCTACTATTTTTCCAAGGACCTCGAGGTAAACACACTAGAAAATTTATTTTCTACTTTTAAATTTCACGAGTCTCGGTGCGTAGGAAGAACTAAAAAATTGGACAACATCGCCCTGAATACAAGAGAGTTTGAACCAGATGCAGAGTCTTCAGCAAATGAAGAGGAAACAATATATGTGGTAAGAAAGTTAAATAAACTTTTTAAATCTAATAAATTTACCAAGATATAGGCTAAAAGGGAAAAAAAGAAAGTCAGATGCTATAATTGTTAAGAAGAAGAAAACATAAAAGATAACTGCCCAAAGCTAACTAACAAAGAAAACGACAAATGACCAAGACGATCAAAGCACAAGAATCTAAAAGGTACGTGGGATAATTCGTCATTAGAGTCTGAGATTGATGCTTATGCTGGATTTGCACTTATGGCAAGTCATCAAGAATCAGACAATGAACCAACCTCCAAGATGAGAATCGATGAAGAGGGAGATACATCAAAAGGAAGCAGCGATGAAGAGGAGCATCCAATTTCAGATATGACAAAATGGTAAGTGAGGTATGCAAACTTTCTCTAGATAAGCTTCATTCTGATATAAGATCCTTGCTTAGTTCTCTATGTAAATTAAGGCCAAAATTATAGATTTAAAAAAGAAATTAGCAAACACATGTCCACTAGATCTGTATGACAATTTGAAAATTAAAAATGATAAATTGAAAGAACAAATAAGAGTGCAAGAAAAAAGAATTACATGTTTAAATATTTTTTCTCCGAAAAGAAATGTTATATATTATGAGAGACTTAATTAGTATTTGAAGAACTATAGAGGCAACATTGTAAAGTGTTTAAAAATTATATTTCACCTAAATTTTTGATAAATTCAGTAGGTAAAGATTTATATTAGATCTCCAAATCTATTTTAAATTATTAGATTATTATTTTTATGAATGTTTAGTACGTAGTTAAAAATAAATTACTTTAGAAATTCTTGAGTAATTGAAAAATCTTTCGAAAGCATATTTTAATTTGTTTCAAATTTTTTTATCTACTTGAAAAAAAATTTTCAGAATTTTTTAACCATCAGACGAATTTTGATGATTTTTTCGTTCGAAAATCAAACTTTTAATTTCAATAATACTTAAAAAATTATTTTTGAAAAATTTCAATAATACTTAAAAAAATTATTTTTAGGATCTAAACATTACATTTTGAACATTGAGAACATTCTCAAGATTTTTTGAAGCCTAAATCCAATTTTAAAAATTATTTTTCAAAAAATTTATATGTTCTGTAATGAAAATTATTTTTTGATACTTAGAAAATTTATTGTATTTTAAAATTTTTATAGATTTGGGTGATAATTTGATAAAAAATAGGATTTTTCTAACCGATAGACGAGTTTTAAAAAAAAAATGAATTTAAATACTAAAAATCTCATAAATAAATTTTTTTATGAAATCAATTTTTTATAACTCTATGACAGATTTCATAGTTTAAGTAGAATCAATAATTATTTTTTACTCTAGAAACTATCTTTTTTAAAATTTATTTTCAAAAATAAATTTTTGACAATTTGCTTCAAAAACCAACATTTGAGAGATTTTTTTTCCCTTAGTATTTTTTTTTTGTATTTTCTAAAAGTTTTGCGATATTTTTGACAAAACCCATTTTTTGATGTGATGGAGAATTTGAGGGTTAAGTTAAAAGGAGGTCCTGATTGCAATATTTTTCATGTGCTAAAGTGTTTTTGTTCTTTATAAAATAATGTTAATTTTGTATTTTGTTTATCCTAACTTAACTTGGGTTGATACATATCAAAAAGGGGAAGATTATAAATATTACGTGTTGGTTTTGATTTGATCAACCAAGTCAAGTTAGGTGTTGTTATTTTTTTATCCCTGTGTCTAAGTGTGCAGGTGCTTAGAAGCACAAGAAATCGAGCAGAAGATGCAGCAGACGAGAAAGATGACATAGGGGGAATGGAGCCGACGAGCTTGGTGCATCTGAGTGACGTAGAGGCTACAGAGGAGTACACCGGTGGATAAGAAGGGAGTGCGCAATATTCGAGGGATGAGAAGCCAGGGAGGAAGCCTATTCAAGAAGAAGGCCAGAGTCTGATTCGGATGAGGTCAACTCTTGATGTTCGAAAATAACCCACATGAACGAAAGGCTAAAAAGTCAACATGGATGTTGATTTTGACCAAATGATCAACCGAGACACCTCAGTTGCCTCTGGAGGCCCCTCAGTTCACTCGATGAATGCACAAAAGCAGAATGAGGCACCTCAGTTGGAACATGAGGCGTCTCAGGTCGGAACTGAGACGCCTTATATCGAAAGTTTATCAAAACTTAACGATGGTTGCCGTGGATAAAATCTATCCAACTGAGGCACTTCAGATCACAACTGAGGCGCCTCAATGCCACGTCAGCATAACGGTAATTTCAATTTTCGGGCTATAAATAACCCCTGAAGTTAAGATTAAATAATAATAATTGGTATTAATTTTCCTAGTCTTTTCTGTGCTTTTTAGAGTCTGTAAGAGGCTTCTCCAACTACAACAAAGAAAAATTCTAGTGGAGTTTTTTTAACGCTTTGAATTAGAAACCTCCTCGGTTGCAACTAAGTAAATCATAGCTTTTTCTCTTTAATAGTTGTTTATGTTTTACTTAGCTGCTTAACTAATTTTCATCTTTGCTAAGAATTTGTAAAAGATTTAGTATTTAATTACAGGGCTATTCACCCTCCCCCCTCTAGCTGGCCTGCATGATGCCAACTTAATCTTTTTGGTCTTTAGATTATATAGCTTGTAGCCTTTACTTTTTTTCACTGTATCCAACAAAGATACACTTTTCAGATTTGTTATCAAAGTTGTTTTTGTTTGCTTTGGAAATGACACTCCCAAACATTTGTAAATGTTGAATATCATACTTTCTTTCATACCATGCCTCATATGGTGTTTGTAAATGTTGAATATCATACTTTCTTTCATACCATGCCTCATATGGTGTGCAATCTTTCAAACAAACTTTTTATCGTAGAATGATTAACAAGATAACTTACATAAGAAACATCTTCTGCCCAAAATTCATTTGGTAAATTTTTTCTTTTGAGCATACATCTCATACTTTCAACAATGGTTCTATTTTTTTTCTTTCATTTACACCATTTTGTTATAGTATAAAATGGGCTATCAACTCATGTCTTATACTATGTTCTCTAAAATATTTCTTAACTTCATTTAAAATATATTCGTCATCATGATCAGTTCTTTAAGTTTTGATACAAAGCCCAATATAATTTTCAACTTCAACTTTAAAATCCTTAAAAGCTTGAAATGCTTGTGACTTTTCGTTGAGAAATTTAATCCATACCTTCCTTGTGAAGTCATCAAAGAAAGTAAGGAAGAACTTTCTCCCACCAAGTGATTCTGTTAGCATATTTCCACAGAGGTCAGAATAAACAAGCTCCAATGGTTTTTTTGGTCTCTAAGTTGCTTGTTGTGGGAATGGATCTCTATGTTGTTTTCTAAGTTGGCATGCTTCACAAACCTTTTCAACTTGGTCAATCTTTGGTAGTTCTCTAACTATCTCTTTTGTTCATAACAACTTTAAACTTCCATACTTCAAGTGTCCAAACCTATCATGCTACAACATTGAAACCTTTTTATCAACATAGCAAAACAAGATAAATTTGTAGTTTTAAGTTTGAGAAAAAAAAGTTGTTAGAGGTCACACTAATCTTTATAATAATCTGATTACCTTTTGATATAGTGTAAGTATTATGATGCATATGCAAATTATACTCTTTCTTCATAAGATGACCATCACTAAACAAGTTGCTTTTTAAACCAGGAATAAAATAAACTTTAGATATTTTCTCAATATTTTCAAACTAAGTTTTAAAGCAATTCTCACCCATTACTTCAATTTTGTGAGTACTAGCATCATCAATCATCACGATCAATTTTAGATAAATTAGAAAATAACTTTTTGTTACCTATCATCTGTTTGCTAGCCCCACTATCAAGGTACCATATTTCATCTATGTTGTCATTGGAAGTAAGGAACAAAGTTTCTTTATTCTTACTTTGATGAATAAAGCCACTTTCATTTTGCTTTTCAACTTCTCGCTTAAACAAATGTCTAGGTACTATCTAGGTTTGTGATAGTGGTTACACTTGGTGTAACTATTTTTATTATCATCTGTTTGTTTATGCCAACAATCTATAGCTTTATGTCTGATCCCGGGCCAGCTTACGTGTAGCCTGGCCCGGCAGCCTGGCGCCTAGTCAGAAGAAAGGTAGTTAGTGGGCTGTAAAGGCCCGTCAGATGGGGGTCAGTCAGACCCAGGCCTCTAAATTGACGCGTGGTGGTCCACGTTCGGTAATATCAGGTTAAGCCCGAGTCGGGTGTGTATGTTCCAATACCCCTCCCCGTTTGGGTCCCCGCAGACGCGTGGCGGTCCACGCTCCGGGGATAAGCCCGAACCGGAGGAGGCATTACTCAGTGCCCCAGTCGGCACCCTCATAAGCCCTCAGTCGGCCTCGTTACTCAGTGCCCCAGTCGGCACCCTCATAGGCCCTCAGCCGGCCTCATTACTCAGTGCCCCAGTCGGCACCCTCATAGGCCCTCAGCAGGCCTCATTACTCAGTGCCCCAGTCGGTACCCTCATAGGCCCTTAGTCGGCCTCGTTACTCAGTGCCCTAGTCGGCACCTTCATAGGCCCTCAGCCGGCCTCGTCACCCAGTGCCCCGGTCGACACAACCACTCCCTTACACCAGACTACCAGAAGCTGTACGGGGTCGGCGCAGGACTGAAGCTATCCTGGCCCCAAGTAACGGATATCTCGCCGAGGTATTGATCTTCCTGCCATAGCCTGTCTCCCCGTACCAAGACCACATACCCTGTTGTCAGGTCGAGCGGTGTCCAACGGCGCCAAACCTTAAGTTGACAGTGCCCCTTTCCTTAATACAGCATGCGCTACTTTATCCTGCCACCTCTGGGCCTACACTACCTTATCCTCGCTATATGACAGTAGGTGGCAGGCGGGGTAGATGCTACCAGCTTCCCCGGCTATATAAGCCTCCTCACTCCGCATTTCTCAGGTACGCGCGATAGTGCAATTCCATACTGTTATATTGCTTTTCATCGCCACCGTCGAGTACTGACTTGACCGTCGGAGTGCCTGGCTAGGGATTTTTCCCGGTGGGTTCTAACGGTCTTTGTCTTGCAGGTTAGAGGCGATCCAGCTCGTTAGACCACCTCAACAACCTCGCTCTCCCCGGAGGCTCACTTAGCTGTAGGGGCGTCCAACTCACTTCGCCACAGGATCAAATTTGGCGCTAGAAAGAGGGACAGCAGCAGCCTGATCGGAAGTGGAGATGGCTGACCCTGACCAGATGAATGTGGATGTCTCTCGCGAGGAGTATGAGGTGCTCATGGCTACGTGAGCTCAGCAGAGGGCTTCGCAAAGGCCCTCACAAGCCGTCAGCCAAGGGCCTCAGGGCCCCAGAGCCAGCTGCACGCTGGACTTCGGGAGGACAAGGCTGGCCTGCCAGGCCTGAGGGTGGCTCCGCACCTCCTCCTGTGATCGTCCCCTGGGACCAAGGTGGCGATGCCCATTCGATGTCAGCAGAGGCCTCAGTTTCTAACCCGGTGCGTGGGAGACGACCGGAGAAGGGAAAGGCTCCGACTGACCCTGCTTCAACCATGCTGGTACGCAGTTCGTTTACTCCCTGGATCCTGGAGGACATTGTGCCTCGCCACCTCCGTTTCTTCTCAGTCCCCGAGTACGCGGGAACCACAGATCCGGAGGAAAACTTGGTGAAGTTTGATAATGCAGCTATGCTTCATCAATATCTGGAAGGCGTCAAGTGCCGAGTCTTCCTGACAACCCTCTCTGGTGCAGCCCAGAGGTGGTTTGACTGGATCCCCGGGGGTCGATTACGAGCTTTGAGGAGCTCAAAAGGGTGTTCTTGCAGCACTTTGTTAGTAGCCGACGGCACCACAGGATGAGCCTTAATTTGTTCGCCCTGAAGCAAGGTCCAAAGGAGACCCTCAAGGCCTACATCAAGAGGTTCAATGATGTGGCGTTGGACGTGCCAACTGCCACCCCGGAGGTCATGGTCAGCGTTTTTCCCAGCGCTTACAGGACGGGGAGTTTTTCCGCTCGCTGATCATGAAGCCCCCGAAGGACTTTGACAGCCTTCTTGGCAAGGTTGTCAAATATATCAACTTGGAGGAGGCACAGGCCGCTCGCAGGAAGGAGTCAGCCACCCCGGCACCTCCCCATCCCGTTCAGGGCGTTAGGCCCCCAGGAGGACCTATTCGTTGTTAGTGATATGAGAGAAGTGTCCTAAGGTAATCCCCTTATGATTGTAATAATTTATTTTAATAAATGAATATTCACTATTTGAGTATACATGTTTGTTTATTTGATTGAGATCTTAAACCCATTTACTGAATGTCCGCAATATAATTCACAACATGAGAGAATTTGTGATGAATTCACAACTAGTGATTATCTCTACATGTGCAATTGTGAAGTATTGAAATTGTCCCTAGTCGATGAATTGATAAATACGGACACTATCAATTCTGTTGAGACTAGCATGGGTTATTCTCTAATCAGCTGATTCTCACTGGCTGGTGACATTGAGATGTCCGGAGATAAACATGAATGCTAGTTAAGGGAACTAGTTCATTGGAGTGACTGACTGTAAAACTTCATATGGTAGTCTACATATAGATATGTCAGTGAAGTTCTTACTACAGCTTAAGTGCGATGTTCCTTTGACTTGCGGTGTTCAAGTCATCTTGGTCATGGAGACTTATACTTTGACATCTTAAGCAAGCATCTCCAAGGAGGTGTGGACCCAGGATGATTGGGTATAAGCCGAAGTGTCCGAAGATGTTTGAACAACTTACAAAGGATTCACCACTCCTTGCGAGGAGATGTATACCCGAGGCCTATCATCGGATTGTTACTCGAAGCCTCTGGCCAGAGCATGACATGTTCAGAGTATGAATCTCTTAAATACATGAGAGTAATTAGAATCCGTAGGACGAGAAAACGTTACTTGGGCTAGGTGTGACGTAGTCAGCCTAGTGGGGACTAACACACATAGACCATGTCCTGAACCAAGTGGGTATAAGATGGTGAAGGGAATGGGGCACGATTCATTATAGCCGCTGAAGGGTTTCAGAATTGTTTCTGAGGTCAACCGTTGATCTTTCGATTAATTGGGGATCATGATGTACTACTAGGTGTCACTCATGATCGTTCTATAATTAATTGATTAATTATAGACGACCAACATAAATCGAAATCCTATTTAGTCACATGCACTACGAGTAATCCGAGGGATTTAAAACGAGTTGAAAATTGGATTTTCCAATCAAGAGAGATTAAGTTTGGTTGAGCCAAACGATAAGTCGAATCTGAATTTTTCAGAGACGCATCGGAAGCGTAAAATGGCTAAGTCTTTTGAAGACTTAATAGATGAATTAAATAAGTTTAATTCATTCATTGGGGCGTGGCTTGGATGGGCCGGCCAAAGAGGGCCTCCATCCTCTTTGCTTGGCCGGCCACAACAATGGGAGAGAACCAAGTTTTTGGTTCAATTTATAAAATAAACCAAGTGTGGTTTATTTTATAAAATTATGGATGATATAAATTTTTATATAATAAACCAAGGTTTAGTTTATTTTTCATGGAAATTAAAATAAATCATGGATTGGTTTATTTTATAAAATCAATCATGGATTGATTTACTATGATAAGGAAATTTATTCCATAGGAGAGAAGAGACTTGATTGATTTTTTATCATGAATTAAAATATGATTTTAACCATGATATAAAATCAAACTTGGCATTATGGAATAAGTTATTCCATATTTGAGAGGCTTGATGGTTGAGAGGCCACTATATAAAGGACCCAAGGCAAGACTTTGGGGATAATCATAGAGATGAAGGCATAGGCTCTCTCCCTCTCTTTCTCTCCTTCTCTTCTCCCCTTCTTGCCGTGCGCCAACCAGCCCCAAGAAGGAGCACCAGCCGGCCGCCCCTGCCCTTTCCCTGCCGACCACCACTTGCTGCCGGAGAAGGAAGCTCCGACCATCTCTTGGCCGGAAGAAGGTGCTGCCGGAATTAGAGTTTGCCGCAAGCCTCTTGTTTTGCTTCGCCGAAATTTTGACTCCGGCCATCCTTTTGTGGTTAGTCTTCCGACTTCTCTCTTGGTTTTTCTTGTCACATTCTCGGAGAATCTAGTAGTTCTCGAGAACACGAAACTCGTGGCTTTGCGAAGTCATCCCGAAGATACTCGGCGTGGACGCGAATAGAGGCGGAGCTTCTAAGGGATGCTTACAGTTGGATCTCGTTCCTTCCTTCGAGTTACGCAAGGTAATACGTAAATTAGTTTATGTTTCTGCAAAATTTTCAAATATATGATCATGTCTACACAAGATAAAATTGCATGCTTAGATGTGTGGTTAAATGATTTAGAGAAATTATTTATGCTAAACCTTCCGCTGCACGTAATTAATTTTGAAATTACGAACCCGCATCTATGTCAACATGCACCCGGTCCCAATATTCGTAGCCCGCGTGGGCCCGCCGAGCATGCAGGTATGGAGCGGCGTCATGTGCAGCAGGTGGCCCAAGGGTGTTTTCCTGCTCGATGGAGATCATACTGCACCTTCCACCAAAGCCACGGGCACGCTACCGAGGAGTGTCGTCAACCTGGTCGGGGCCGACCTCCTACCCCCAGAGGACGAGGGCGACAAACACCTCCTGGACGGGGCGCTGGTCGGGGCGGCCCGCAGGTTGACCCCGTGGCCGAGGAGTTGCGAGAGAATCCCCCGGCTGCCATCAATCTATTCCCCCAAGGGAACCGAATGGGGGATGAGGAGACAGTGGAGGAGCGGGCCAACCAGTAGAATGTCATCCGAGGGGGCGTACATGTCATCTCGGGTGAACCGACAGGAGGACACTCCCACCGTGTCAGGAAGGCACAAGTCCGCCGACTGGAGATTCATCAAGTTGGCACTAGTCTGGCCCAGGCGGAGGGGCCTCAGATTAGTTTCGGGCCCCAAGATCTGCAGGGGCTAGAAGTCCCTCATGATGACGCGCTGGTCATCACCGCCGTCATCGCCAACTATCAAGTCCACCGCACCATCGTGGACACTGGCAGCTCGATCAATATACTCTACAAGAGAGCGTTTGACCAACTCCAGATTGAGAAGTCCCAGCTGGACCTGGTAGCGACCCCACTGTTTGGATTCACGGGGAACCGGGTGTAGCCTATCGGCTAGATCCAGCTGGCCATATCCCTGGGCGATGAGCCGCTGAAGAGGACTCAGTGGTCCACCTTCTTGGTGGTGGATATATGCCCCTTCGTCCTACAATGCCATTCTGGGCCGACTTGCCCT
Source organism: Boesenbergia rotunda (assembly GCA_024364735.1). Taxonomy (NCBI): domain Eukaryota; kingdom Viridiplantae; phylum Streptophyta; class Magnoliopsida; order Zingiberales; family Zingiberaceae; genus Boesenbergia; species Boesenbergia rotunda. Next base: position 6,216 of record JAGFNQ010010440.1, on the reverse strand, counting down.
GAACGAGTTCCGGGCTGTCGCCTCCACCTTCTACCTGAAGGATAAATTCCTAGTCGGGGACAAGGTAGGAGAAGTCAGGAGTGACCAGAAGGTGGCCCGGAGGTGCTACATGGACGACGTCCACGTAGAGAGTCGCAAGGCTCCACGCCCCTTCCCCGATTGCAACATGGTTCAAGCTTCTCCTTGGTCCGAGTTGCAAGAGGACAAAGAGGAGGTACAACTCCTCCCTGATCGGGAGGAATCCTAAGTCAAGATCGCCGCTGGATTGCCAGAGGAGCTGAAGGAGCCCCTGCTGGAATGCTTGGCTCGGAACCAAAATGTCTTCGCCTGGTCAGTCAAAGAGCTGAGAGGCTTCCGACCGGAGGTAGCGGAACACCGCCTCCACGTATATCCACATGCTCGGCCCGTGAAGCAGAGGAAGCGGGACTTTACCGCCGAGCAGAACAAGGCGATTCGAGCCGAAATCGAGAGGCTGACGGAGGCAGGGCACATCAGGGAGGTGCAATTCCCGGCTTGGCTGGCCAATGTGGTGCTAGTGTTGGGAGGAGGTGAGATGATAGTACGTTGGGGAAACCAACTCTAATAAGATCAAGTCTACTTGGTCTCTTTAGACTGGTGAAACCAGCCGAAGCTACCGATCCAAGACCCAAGCTAGTTAGACCAGAAAATGACTTAATTTAATTTGAAAATGAAATTTCATTAAAAGGCTTTGTCAAGGAAAGGGTGGATGATCCCATAAGGCTACGGCCAAAGAAGGCCTAGTGCCTCGCCAAGACCTGGAAGCCAATTTCTGAAATTCAAATTCAAATTATCTTTTGTCAAATTCGAATCTAACTCAAAGTTCAAATAATTATAGATTCTAATCTGTTTTCAAACCTATCTCTTTTTCGAAAAACTCTTAATCTGTTTTCAAAATTTCTACTTCTTAAACTTATTTCTTTTTCAAAAATCACTCAATCTATTTTTTAAAATTTCTAAACTTATTTGTTTAAAAATCTGTTTTCAAAAATAAAGAACTTTTTCGAAAATAAATTGAAATTCCTTTTCAAAACTAATTTATACTCTCAAACCTGTCTCACAAAAACATTTAGATTAACGTGATTGAAAACCCTAGACTGGGGTGAGACAGACTAGGAAGTGAAACTCAATTTAAGCTATCCCTAACTTAAATTGGATCCAAATCATCAAAAATTCTTTATGTGTAGGAACATAAAGATTTGGACCAATGGATGTTAGATAGCGGGTGCTCCAGACATATGACTGGGGACAAATTGAAGTTCACCAAACTCAAGTTCAAAAACCTGGGCTCAGTGGCATTTGGTAACAATGCTACACTCAAGGTAATTGGGTCAGGTAATATTGAACTTAAATACAATTTCATTATTAAGAAAGTTCTATTGGTGGAAAACTTCAATTTTAACTTACTTAGCATAAGTCAGTTATGTGACTCTGGTTATTTAGTTACTTTCAACAATTCTAATTGCCTGATTAGAAATGCACAAGACTCAGAAATCATGCTTAAGGGCACTAGGAAAAATAATGTATACACTATAAATCTTCCCCTTATACCCAAATGCATGTTAACACAGTTAGAACAATCAAAACTCTGGCATAGGAGATTAGGTCATACCAATCTAAGAACTATCTCAAAAATTACCCAACTTGGCTTAGCCAAAGGTGTTCCCAAAATTAAGAATAATGAAAACCTAATATGTGAATCCTGTAATCAAGGCAAACAAACCAAGTCTAGTCACAAATTGATCCAATCTAATCAAACCCAAACCACACTTGAGCTCCTACACCTTGACCTATTTGATTCACATGGAGCCAAGTCACTAAGTGGAAATCGATACTGCTTAGTGATAATTGACGACTACTCTAGGTTCACCTGGGTCAGGTTTCTAAAGACCAAAGATGAAACCCTGAACCTATTTAACAACTTTTGTAAATTGATTGAAAATCAAAATGATACCAAAATCAAAAGACTTAGGTCTGACCACGGGGGAGAATTCGAGAATCAAAGATTCGAAGAATTCTGCAAAGTAAATGGATATAAACACGAATTTTCGTGTCCTAGAACCCCCCAACAAAATGGCATAGTAGAAAGGAAGAATAGAACCCTACAGGAAGCTGCTAGGGCTATGCTCAATGAATTTGACCTACCTAACCACTATTGGGCAGAAGCAATTAGCACAGCTTGCTATATCCAAAATAGGATTCTGCTTAATAAAAGGTTAAATAAAACACCCTATGAACTTTACTACCATAGACTTCCAAACCTACACTATCTTAGAGTCTTTGGATGCAAAGTCCATATTTTTAATACCAAAGACTATCTTGGAAAATTCCAATCCAAGTCAAACCCAGGTATCTTTTTAGGATACTCTACAACAAGTAGAGCTTATAGAGTCTACAACAAAATAACTATGAAAATTGAAGAAATAACCAACTTAATATTTGATGAAGAAACTTACCCAAAATCTGATAACTCTGACTTAGCTTCACCAAATACTGATCAAGAAGATAACTCTGAAACCCTAACTGAACCCTTTAATGACTTAACAATTGAACCAACTTCTGAATCAGTTGAACCAACCAATGAACCCAGAATTAAACTTATTGGACCAGCTGGACCTGAAGCTGAGCTAAGTACTAGAAAAACCAAGAAACCCAGACTCAGTCACCCAACTGACCAAATTGTAGGTGATCCAACCTTAGGAGTCAGAACTAGAGCTTCCTATAGAAATCTTAGTCAAATAGCCATGATTTCAAAGATTGAACCTAAGACTATTGAGGAAGCCCTACCTGATCCTGACTGGATCTTAGCCATGCAAGAAGAGTTAGCCCAATTTGAGAGAAACCAAATCTGGGAGTTAGTACCTAAACCTAAGGGCAAATCCGTAATTGACACTAAGTGGGTATTTAGGAATAAGTTAAACGATCAAAGTGAAATAGTCCGAAATAAAGCCCGCTTAGTAGCTAAGGGATTCAGCCAAGTAGAAGGGTTGGATTATGATGAAACCTACGCCCCTGTAACTAGACTTGAGTCTATTAGGATGTTACTAGCCTTTGCATCCCATAAAGGATTTAAATTATACCAAATGGATGTAAAGTCAGCCTTCTTAAATGGGCTTATTAAGGAAGAAGTTTATGTAGGACAACCCCCAGGATTTGAGGATATAGAAAAACCCGATCATGTCTACAAACTTAGTAAAGCCCTTTATGGACTAAAACAAGTGGTACCATCAAATAATTATAGATTCTAATCTGTTTTCAAAATTTCTACTTCTTAAACTTATTTCTTTTTCAAAAATCACTTAATCTATTTTCAAAATCTCTAAACTTATTTGTTTAAAAATCCGTTTTCAAAAATAAAGAACTTTTTCAAAAATAAATTGGAATTCCTTCTCAAAACTAATTTTTACCCTCAAACCTGTCTCACAAAAACCTTAAGGTTAACGTGTTTGAAAACCCTAGATTCAGTGAGACAGGAAAATTAAGCTTAAATTAAACCACCTTGCTTGTGCTTTCATAATCATGGTCAAACTGTGGTTAACATAGTCAAACTATGATTAACATAGTCAAACATGGTCAAACACAGTCAAACGAAGTCAAACAGTCAAACCTGGTCAAAACAGTCAAAAGGCTGCTACTTAGGGTGCCCTGACCGTCCCGGGCGCCCCCAAATGCACAAGGTCAAAGGCTGCTGAAAGCAGTCCATGAGGGCGCCCGTAACCTGTCAGGCGCCCCCGACAACACTGACAACGTACCAGCTCCAGTCAAAGCGGAAAAAGCTGCATTTGACCGACTTGACAAGGGCGCCCGTGACCCGTCGGGCGCCCCTATACGCTTCTGTCCCCCACGCTGATTAAAGCAGCCAAAAGGCTGCAATCAACCACCTTTGACCAGGGCGCCCGTGACCTGTCGGGCGCCCCCATCGACAAACTGTCGTCCACGCCAGTCAAAACAGCAAAAGCTGCAATTGACCAGCCTTGATCAGGGCGCCCGTGACTTCTCGGGCGCCCCCACAGACCTTTTTCAGTGCCCTAGGCAAATCGACCTGTTGAGGGCGCCCGGAACCTCCCGGGCGCCCCCCATCAAACCTCCTAGGCAAATCGACCTGTTGAGGGCGCCCGGATTGACCGGGTCAAAGTTCTATCTCCTTGGCTTCGCGGTGTTTAGGTTCGAGGTGTGCGCATGGGGGTGCCCGCAGCGCAGGGGGCGCCCGGGAGCAGCGGGGGCGCCCGGAAGCATAGGGGCGCCCGCTGCTTGTACTGTCGAGGCGCACTTTGTGATTGTGTGTTTGGTGTTCACCTTGGGGGCGCCCGGGACACTCCGGGCGCCCTGGTCAGCAGTTGCCTCACTCCTTTGAGGCACTCTGAGCTGCAGACTCACGTTCCTTCGGTCATGCATCCAGGGTTAGTCCAAAACACAATAACATAATAAATTATTAGATTTATACAGCCTTAGCTGTCTTGGTTCTGACTTTGGTCTCCAAAATGGAGCCCTAGGTCGAACCGACGCCTGCTGTTCCCTCGACGGGGAACGCGTCCTCACTGGTTCGCTCCTCCAGTGACTTACCTCACTTACCCTTTGTGCAGCTTTACTTGACTTCTTGACCCACCAGGACTTCCTGCCAAGGCTCAACCACCCTGGTCTTCCTGCCAAGTCTCAACCAACTTGGTCTTCAGCCAGTTGTCAGGTCCCGCGGACCCAACTGGACTTCCCGCCAGGACTCAACCATCCTGGACTTCAGCCTGGTGTCTGGTCCTAAGTCTTTCAACCCTGCACACTTAGTAAAGAGGTTAAACACCAACAACCCTAACTTTAACCACTTTGTCATACATCAAAACCCGAGTTTGACCGTTAGTGCAAACTGCACCAACAATCTCCCCCTTTTTGATGTATTGACAACTCAGGTTAAAGTTAGAAAAAACAGCAGATATGAACTTGCATAAACATGCAAACAATATAACCCAAGCATAGGTATGAAAGTTACAGCACACAAGAAAGCAGAAATAAATGTGAAATAAGCATGCTGTTTGTAATTTTCTAACCCTTTTACCCTACTCTCCCCCTTTGTCATTCATCAAAAAAATGTAAGCATAACAAGTTTAAGGGAGTAGAAATATAGGCTAAGTGTTAGAAATAAACTAGTCTTAAATCTATTTACTTAGCTCACAACAAAAATTTTCTTTCAAAAGATTTTTTTTTGGAAAATATAATATCAATCTTAAAAAAATGTTTTTAGGGATTAGCTGGAACTCCCTCTCAATCTTTATCAACTTTTATCAAAATTTTCAAATGTGTTTTGTCAAAAATGACATTTTGAAAAAGTATTTTGACCTCAACTCCCCCGGACCAAGTAATGATTGTGGTCCCTTTTCATGTGTCTAACTCTAGTTACTGACTAACTATCTAGATGATAGTAGTGTTCACTGGGTTAGTCAAGTCAAGTAATAATGTCTAGCTCAGATTTTAGTGCAAGACTACTTGACTTGATCACTGTAATGTTGGTATTTTACGCCCAGACTTACTGTGATGCACTGACTTAAGCATTCGGAAGTCCAGGCAGTGTCCTATGCATCTCACAACCGTTCTATGTTTTTGCAAACACAAACAAGTTAATCTTAATGTGTTTTGTGAGATGCAGCTACCTAAATCTATAGGTTCATGCAATTCTAGGGGTCAAGCTTAGGCTAAGTCTGCCAGTTTTGAAAATCAAATTTTGAAAGACAATAAAGTTCTTGAAAACCAAGTTTGAAAAGTCCGTGTTTAAGTTAAATTTTGAAAGACAATAAACTTTGAAAAACAAGTTTGAAAATCCATGTTTTTAAACTCACAAGCTTAATTAGTTAAACCAAAAGTCAACTTAAGCTTTTCAGGTCAGTCCTAGTCTATAACACACATTCCTATTAACCTTCTTAAGTTGCTAAATTCAGATTCAGGAAGTAGTTTGGTAAATATATCAGCTAGGTTAGACTTAGATTCAACATGGTTAAGTTCAATTTCTCCTTTATTTACATGATCTTTAACAAAATGGTGTTTAATTTCTATATGTTTGGTCCTAGAGTGGTGGATTGGATTTTTGGTTAAATTGATTGAACTTAGGTTATCTATAAAAATTTTGACTTGTTTAAAATCTAAGTGAAGGTCCTTTAGGGTATGCATCATCCAGAGTAGTTGGGCTACACACTCACCCATAGCTATGTACTC
>JAGFNQ010010439.1:0-39119 GCA_024364735.1 Boesenbergia rotunda | reverse complement strand
ACATGAATTTGTTTGAAACCCTTTGCTACCAGTTACCCTTATAGGTATGCGTAAGTCCCATGTCAGTCTTTCTCTTAAAGACCCACTTACACCCAATGGGTTTTACCCTTCAGGTGGATAACAAGGTCCAAACTTGGTTGGTGTACATGGATCCATTTCTCGGATCTCATGGCCTCAAGCCATTTCTCAGAATCTGGGCTCATCACAGCTTCCTGATAGGTTGTAGGCTCATTCTCAATGAGCACAACGTCATTGTCATCAGACAAGAGAAATGAATATCTCTCAGGCTGATGACGTACCCTACCAGACCTGCGAAGAGGTAGGTCTACTTGAACAGGCTGTTGTTGCATAATCCTTGTGAACAACTCATGATCCACAACATTTTGTGGTTCCTGTTCAACCTCCATCAAGGCCTCAGTGCTATGGTCCATATCTTGAACTTCTTCAAGATCGAACTTACTCCCACTAGTTTTTCTAGAAACAAAGTCCCTTTCTAGAAAACCCAGTCTTCGCCACAACACTTTGTGCTGACTGGGAATGTAGAAGTAATATCCCTTCGTTTCTTGGGATATTCCTACAAAATAGCACTTATCAGATTTGGGTCCCAGTTTGTCTGAAACTTGACGTCGTACGTAAGCTCACAACCCCAAATCCTCATAAAAGACATCTGGGGACTCTTCCCAGTCATATCTGATATGGTGTCTTTACTACAGCCTTTGATGGAACACGGTTAAGAGTGAAGGCTGCCGTGTCCAGAGCATATCCCCAAAAGGATATAGGAAGATCTGTGTGACTCATCATGGATCGCACCATATCTAATAGGGTACGATTCCTCCTTTCGGACACACCATTCCATTGGGTGTTCCAGGAGGAGTGAGTTGGGACAGAATCCCACACTCAGCTAGATAGTCACGGAACTCATGGCTGAGGTATTCTCCACCTCGATCTGATCGAAGTATTTTAATACTCTTGCCAAGCTGGTTTTGTACTTCATTCTTGAATTCTTTGAACTTTTCAAAGGGATTCTGACTTATGTGTCATCAAGTACACATAACCATATCTACTGAAATCATCAGTAAATGTAATGAAGTACCTATAACCACCTCTGGCAGCAACATTGAAAGGGCCACATACATCGGTATGTATAAGACCTAACAAATCGGTTGCTCTTTCGCTGTGTCCACTGAATGGAGTCTTGGTCATCTTGCCAAGAAGGCAAGACTCGCATGTCTCAAATGATTCAAATCAAATGAGTCCAGCAAACCATCTCTATGGAGCTGGGATAGGCGACTCTCATTTATATGGCCTAAGCGACAGTGCCAGATATAGGTTTGGTTCAAGTCATTAGACTTGAGCCTTTTGGTATTTATGTTATAGATAGGGTTTTCTAAGTCTAGAAGATAGAGTCCGTTCATCAGAGGTGCACTACAATAGAACATTTCATTCAAATAAACTGAACAACATTTGTTCTTTATTAAAACGAAAATCCTTTCTTGTCTAAACAAGAAACAGAAACTATGTTCTTAGTCAGAGCAGGCACATAATAACAATCATCTAACTCTAGTACAAGCCCAGAGGGCAGAGATAGCATATAAACTCCTGTAGCAACAGCAGCAACTCTTGCTCCATTGCCAACTCGTAAGTCCACCTCGCCCTTTGTCAATGTCCTGCTATTTCTCAGCGCCTGCACATTAGTACAAATGTGAGAAGCACATCCGGTATCTAATACCCATGATGTAGAAATAGACAAATTGACTTCTATAACATGAATACCTGAAGTAGAAGTCTGACTTCTCTTCTTCTGGAGATCTTCCATATATTTCTTGCAGTTCCGCTTCCAGTGTCCGGTCTCACCGCAGTGGAAGCAGGTAGCATCCTTGGCAACCCCTCCTTTGGTTTCAGTGCTTTGCCCTTGCCCTTGCCCTTGGCTTGAGACTTTCCCTTGCCTTTGGGCTTGCCCTTACCTTTGTCCTTCTGCACCATCAAAATGGGCTTGGCCTTCTTAAGATTGAGCTCAGCAGTTCTCAACATGCTGAGCATCTCAGGCAGGGGCTTGTCAATTTCGTTCATGTTCCAGTTCATGACAAATTGACTATAACTTTCGGGTAGGGACTGCAAGATCAAGTCTGTGGCCAGCTCTTGGCCCAGTGGGAATCCCAATCTCTGCAGATTCTCTATGTACCCAATCATCTTGAGTACATAGGGACCTACGGGAGTCCCTTCTTGCATCTTGCACTGAAACAGTGCCTTAGAGATCTCAAATCTCTCGTGCCTTGCTTGTCCTTGATACAGTTGACGCAGATGCTCAACCATATCGAAAGCATCCATTAACTCATGTTGCTTCTGAAGCTCAGAGTTCATGGTTGCGAGCATAAGGCATGACACATCTAATGCGTCATCTTGATGCTTCTTGTGAGCATCACGGTCAGCTCGCGTGGCACTGGCAGGAGGTGCCTCGGGAATAGGCTGCTCCAGAACGTACAGTTTACGTTCTTGCTTGAGAACTATTCTCAAGTTCCTGTACCAGTCCAGGAAGTTTGCTCCGTTGAGCTTGTCCTTCTCAAGGACAGATCGCAGGGAGAGAGTATTTGCGTTTGTCGACATGGCAATCTACAACAATAAAATGCAGAAAATAAATTATCACATTCCAACTATCATTTAATTAGGCCTTTAATTAAATGATTCTCCCACTGAATTATAGAAATTTGTAGAATCAAGTCATAGACGTGGTCAAACCACGCTACAAGATTCTATCTAATTTAACTATAATATAGTGGGACAAGATCCACATCATACTAATCCTTGAGTTAGCTTTGGCTAAATCGCCCAAGACTTAGTACGATCGGTAGGTAACAATTTACCGATTACATCTCTATGCAACTCTTGTTTATAGGATTAAAATTTACATTTACATAAAAACTTGAGTTAGCTTTGGCTAAATCGCCCAAGTTTTAATATAAATGCGATTTTATCCTACCTTTCCAACGATTGGAATATGCCTATAGTTGAACTCGATCCACCGAGTTAACTAGTTTCACTCAATCTGATTGAGTTTGTTCTCACCCAAGCCGTGATAGGCGGGACCAAGATTGTCCCTCCGTACCCTACCAAGATTAAATGTGTTGCTCTGCTTTGGCAGATTCAACAACAACAAATGATCGAGGTAGTGATAGGTATCAAAACTTGTTAGGCATTTCGAGAATGAGTTGATTTGAATTAGATCGAATCTAATCGCAAGAGAGAGGGTGTATCATATACACAAGGCTCTAATTATTTTACTCTAGCATGCATCACATACAAGCAAATAATAAAATAATTTAATTTGTGATTGGATCATGGCCCTACTACGATCTTCTCAAGCCAATGAGAAGATCGGACGGTCAACCTAGGGTTTCGCTTCTCCAAGCTTCTCCTTTGACCGCCACGTGTCGTCGGCTCCCTCCATAACTCCGTCTTCGGATGAACCGCCCACCATCTTCATTTTGTACATTACAAAATAAGAAAGTACAGAAATAAAATAAAAGAAGCCGACTCGCAGGTCGCATACACTATACAACACGCACAATCACAAAAACGGTTCGCAGACCGTAATATGAATTACAACACATTCCAATCATATTGGGTTTTTATTGGGCCATGATCATCACAAATTCATACATAATTCCTAATTATGTATTTTAAATAAATTTCTATAATTTTTCTACAATTTTACAATATTATGAGTTACACTTCCGTAACGGTCCCGCTACGCGATTTTCGGGCACGATTTCGGGACAATGCCCCTCGCGGGGTTAGGGGCCGTGCCCCTACTCGCGAAATGAATTTCACGAGTGTCCCAAAATCATTTACAGCAACTTAAGCCGCTGTCCCGAAAGATTATAGCGAGATCTTTCCGTTTCGGAAAGTTTTTCTCGATCGGTGAAGCCTACAAGTGTCCGAACACTTGTTGCTTCAACTTCATGAGAAAAATACCCATAAATACTATAAATTTCGAAAAATCACAGAATATTATTTTCTGTAAATTTTGTATCTAATACAAAAAAAAACAAATTTAAACTCGTACAAGGTTCGCACGTGGCTCTGATACCACTGTTGGAAATTCTAGGCCGCAAAAACCGCTTTTTGCGTTGCGGAAACCCCAGAATCTCGGCCACGGATCCGTGCGAACTTATAAAACAAATACGAGTACGAGTTTAACATCTAGATCTACACTAGATCTACGTGATAAGGACATTACCCTTGACGCGTAGCCCTTCGCTTTCCCGCTTATCCAAGAGGCCGCCGGATCTCGTAGAGTATCAAAGTAGACACTCCTCTATATGTATCCACGCGAACAAAAGAAGATGGATCGAAACCTCGGTGTGCTAGCACCCCTATGGGTTTCGGCCAAGAGAGGGAGAGGAAGAAGAAAAATCCGGGAGGAGAAGAAGAAGCCACGCCAAAATGAAACAAAACTCGCCTTTTGTTTCCCTTGGGTGGCCGGCCACTTAATGGCATTAATGGCCATTAGGTGGCCGGCCATAATGGCCATTAAGTGCCATTAGGTGGCCTTCCAAATCCCCTATTAATTTGAATTCGAAATTCAAATGGGGGGGAAAAACCAAGTCAAGTCTAACTTGAATTGGAACCAAGTCAAGTCAAACTTGATTTGGATTTAGGTCAAGTCAAACTTGCCTTTTATGGACTTTCCATATTTAGCCAAGTCAAACTTGACTTCATTTCTTCTCCCATGTTGAGTCTAACTCGAAGTGGAACCAAGTCAAGTCAAACTTGATTTGGATTTAGGTCAAGTCAAACTTGCCTTTTATGGACTTTCCATATTTAGCCAAGTCAAACTTGACTTCATTTCTTCTCCCATGTTGAGTCTAACTCGAAGTGGAACCAAGTCAAGTCAAACTTGATTTGGATTTAGGTCAAGTCAAACTTGCCTTTTATGGACTTTCCATATTTAGCCAAGTCAAACTTGACTTCAATTTTTCTCCATCTATTTGTTCTTTGCGTGTGACCCTATAGGTTCTTGTAACGTTGGCAATGCTTCTAACCTCTTAGAAACATAAGCAATGAGCGGTATCTAGCAACACATCATTGCTACCCAAGTTACAAGAATGTTGAGATCCAACATCACCTTGTGACTAATAATTGTGACTCTCACAATATATGATAATGTCCCTCTATCCTTGATATCTAGATTGACTCAATTGAGGCATAGACCGTGTCATCCTCGAGTCAATCTATATCTTGAACTCCAAGTAGACTCACACTAATCAAGTGAGCTCAATATCTCATATTGACTCATTGGGCATGGCCATGCACTTTGTGGTCTAACTCTATCAAGAATACGATATCGCTCCCGTCATATAGGAGGGATAGATCCCATCTACATCACTCACATCCCTCTCCATAATTTGTTACATACCCAGTAATCGCCTTTATAGTCCACCCATTTACGGGTGACGTTTGACGAAGCCAAAGTACGTAACTCCTTATGTAGGAATCCATGGTGACTTCAGGTCCAAGGACTAATAGTCATACTAATAGCCACATGAGAAAGTATATGACACTCATATAACGATCCATGATACTTTCTCATGGCGGGTCATTCAGTATACATTCTCCAATGCATACCCATGTGTCAACTTGATATCTCTATATCCATGACTTGTGAGATCAAGTCATCATGTTGACTCACATGCTAGTCTCTACGTATTAACATTGTCCCTGAATGTTAATACTCGACTAGGAATTATTTAGAGTAGTGTTCTCTATATCATCTCACTATCGATTCAACCAATCGATTGATATAGATAAGAACCTTCTACTCAAGGACATTATTATACTTAGCTAATTGGCACAAATACACGTAAGTATAATAACCATAAAACATGCCTTTATTTATACATAGGAATATGATACAAATTAGTCCATACAATCATTACATGATCGGCTCTAGGGCTCTCACCAACAGATACATCTTGGTAGAACCAGGATGCATAGAGTATGGGGTACTGTGGGCCTCTTCTAGAATATTCTTTCTTAGTTCCTCATCATTGGGGACGCAAAGACGGTCTCCAAAATAGAGGATGCCACTGTCTGATACTCGAAACTCTGAATTTTCTGCCTCTTGGATCCCCTGCTTGATCTTCTAGATCTCTGGGTCTTGATCTTGCTTTTCTTGTATATCTTTAAGCAGGGTTGACTCTAGGGTCAATGCAGAAAATTGCCCAACCATAACCTCGACTCCAAATCTTTTATTTCTTTCTGAAGTGGTGGAGATAGTGATGATAGGGACATCAGTGCTGCACAGGATTTTCTGCTCAGTGCATCTGCCACTTTATTAGCTTTACCTGGGTGGTAGAGGATTTCACAGTCATAATCTTTGACCAACTCTAGCAACCTGCGCTGCCTCATATTCAGATCCTTCTGAGTGAAGAAGTACTTCAAACTCTGATGGTCGATGAAGATTCTGCACTGCACTCCATACAGATAGTGTCTCCAGAGCTTCAGTGCGAAAACCACAGCTGCTAGCTCAAGGTCATGCGTAAGATAATTCTTCTCGTAGTCCTTGAGCTGTCTGGAGGCATATGCTATTACTTTACCATCTTGCATGAGGACAGCTCCAAGGCCCATCTTGGATGCATCACTGTAGATGTCAAAGGCCTTGTCACTCTCTGGAACAGTCAGGATGGGAGCACTGGTCAGTCTCTTCTTCAGCTCTAGAAAACTGTGCTCGCATTTATCTGACCATTCAACTTCTTGTTCTTTCTGGTCAAGGTTGTGAGTGGAGAGGCTATCCTGGAAAAGTCCTCTACAAATTTTCTGTAATATCCTGCCAGGCCTAAGAAGCTTCTGATCTCACTGGCACTCTTGGGTCTACACCAGTTGCTGACTGCTTCTATCTTGGCTGGATCAACTTGAATGCCTTCTTTGGATACAATGTGACCTAGGAAGGTCACCTGATCTAGCCAAAACTCACACTTTGAGAATTTTGCATAGAGCTTCTCCTGCTGAAGGATCTGCAGCACTATCCTCAAGTGTGTAGCATGGTCCTCTGGAGTCTGTGAATATATGAGGATATCATCAATAAATACAATGACGAATTTATCGAGATACTCCCTGAAGATGTGGTTCATCAGCTCCATGAAGACTGCTGGAGCATTGGTTACTCCAAAAGGCATTACTACAAATTCATAGTGGCCGTATCTTGTCCTGAAAGCCATCCTGGGGATGTCACTTTCTTTAACCTTTAGCTGATGATACCCAGAACGCAGGTCTATCTTCAAGAACACTGTAGCCCCTTTGAGTTGATCAAATAAATCATCTATTCTAGGAAGGGGGTACTTGTTCTTGATGGTTACCTTGTTCAGAGCTCTGTAGTCTATGCACAGACGCATAGACCCGTCCTTCTTCTTGACGAAAAGTACAGGAGTTCCCCAGGGTGAATGACTCGGGCGAATGAAGCCCTTGTCTAGTAGCTCCTGGAGTTGCTCTTGTAATTCCTTCAACTCTGCTGGAGACATACGATAGGGTGCCTTCGAAATTGGGTTGGTTCCTGGGGCCAACTCGATTTCAAACTCAATTTCCCGATTGGGAGGGAATCCTGGTAACCCTTCAGGAAATACCTCAGGATAGTCACAGACTACCCTCACTTCTTCTCTCTCCAATCCTTCTCCTTGACTCGCATCCACTATATGAGCTAGAAAACCAGAGCACCCCTTCTCTAACATTCTCTGAGCTTGTAAGGTAGGTAGGAACCTATTTATCTTTCTCCTTGGGTCTCCAATAAACTCAAATGAAGGTTCTGCTTCTGGTGTGAACTTGACTTTTTTTTTTCTTGCGGCAGTCTATAGAAGCATTATACTTGCTCAAGAAGTCCATTCCTAAAATGACATCGTAATCCTTCATCTCAAGGACTAACAAGTCACTGTAGAGCTCTCGGTTGGAAATCTAGATTGATACTGCCCTTAGCCTCTCAGTAGAGGCCATTACTTCCCCTGACGGTAAGGTTGTTAAGAACTTCATCGTTCAACCTTTCTGGTGGCCTTTATACTGTTTAAGTAGTGCTCAGTGATCAAAGCACTACTTATTAGTTCTTCGGAGGTTTGCAGCCTCTTAACACTGCTGGCCACATTTAACGCTATCTCAGGCCTTAACATCTTGAGCATTAGCCTAACTATCTCTTTTTCTGTGCTAACTAGCTCTAGGCACAGATGAGCTAACCGCTTCAACATCTTCACTGCTTCATCCACGGATAGTTCTCCTTGTCTGAACTCCGTGAATTCATCATAATGCTTGTTGGTTACTTGCATGTGAAAGTATTCTTCGAAGAACTCAGTCTCGAAGTCGGCCCATGTCATCTGGCTGACATTTCTCTTGGCCTTGCCGCTCTCCCACTATATTCTAGCATCTCCCGTAAGGCAGAAAGATGCACACTTTATCTTCTCTACCTCATGCCAGTCCAGTAGCCCTACTATTCTTTCCAGCGTTTTGAACCATGCTTAAGCATCCCATGGTTTGCCTGTGCCTGGGAAGTTCCCTGGCTTCAGTTTCTTCTACTGAATGAGGTACGCTTCTTGTCTTACTCCCCTTGCCGAACTACAGATGTAATCGATGGGTCTTCGATCACAACTGGTGCCACCACATTCGCCACCGGCGAGGTAATAATAACAACCTGCTGGTTAGCCATCCTAGTGGCAATAACTTGCTATTGTTCTGCTAACTGTCTCTGTAACTGAGCCACCACATCTAAGAGATTTGGTGGGAGTACTGACTTTGTTGCCTCTTGCCCTCCAGAAGCTTGCTCCTCGTTTTGGACCTTTCTAGGACGTCCTCAAATGTATAACTTAACACTTAATGGTAATGTTCCTAAACTTACTTTAGGATATAACAAGACCTTGGTCTTGATTCTTATCTCATTTCTTAGTCCTAGAACTCGTTCTAGGGCTTAGTAAGACCTTGGTCTTACTCAAAACTTTTATCAAGCACCATGCGTGCCATAATCCCAAAACTTACTTTTGGGCAAATCAAGTAAGTACTTAAGCATTTCTCTAATATCCATTCTAGGGATTAAACATGATTCCGTGGTACTAAGGTATTAAACATGCTTCCTTGTTCTATGCATATATGAGTAAGTACTTAAGCATTTCTCTATACTGAAGTTAAGTAAAGGAGCAATAGAAAAACTGAAACTTAAAGCTTTCTTACTTGAAGACGGCAAGGTTGATGCTGATGTGTGTGTGATGCTGGAGAATGGGAACTGCTCTGATACCACCTGTAGCGACCCGCCTTCTCTGCCTTAGACGGATCGTTACTTTCTCTACTTCTTGTCTCTAATGCACGACTAAGAATGCGGAAATCTTTTTTTTCTTCTCAATTTAAATCTATCTATGATATACTAACTCTAATAGTCATGCATGATACCATGGCACACTTCTAGGCCTTGTTTCAAAACTCCACCAAACCTATACTTTCGAGCCATACAAAATCATGACACCATTTCTATACTCTATACTAGTTTTCTAAACAGTTTAGCCAATCAAAACGAATCCATAAACTTGAAATTAGGACTTTTGCGGGATTTAGCAAGTTATGAAAGTCTATATAAACTTTAGGCTAAAGTTTGTACCAAACATAACTTCTAACCATTGAAACTCATCACACAAAATTCTATAACATCACTAAGGCATTATGCAATGAGCAAGCAACTTTTCTAAGCATAATTGAGCAATAAAACATAATTCAAAAGAGAAGCTAGCACTATCTTGGCACATGCATCAATAACTCCAACAAAGTATCAATATTCTAAACTACTCACACTTCTACTCATCCAATGCAATCATAAGGATATGTATGCTAAATGAAATGACATGAAATCTTTACTCTAAGAAATTGAGCATGTAAAACTATCCAAAGCTTAATGTTCGCTAAACTCCATAAAGCAAGAACTTGAAATTTGAATAAACTAAAACATTGTAATTCAAATAACTAAATTGTCTCATCTCAAGGATCTCTCCAAAATCAGCCACCACACACACTTTATTCAGCACCGCCTCGTCGCCTTCCTTCAGAATTGCTTGCCTTTACCTTTATCTGCAGTAAGAGGAAATGCAACTAGTAAGCAAAAAGCTTAATAAGTACTATCTAGCTCACAAAATCTCGAAATGTGCAAACATGCTTTTGAACAATATGAAAATCATATGAGATACTTATATGCTTGAAAGAAAACTAAACTAAACATGTATAACTCAAAACATGCATACTCAAGCAATAATAAATCTCAATTTACTTTTCTTGGCTCAACTTGAAACTTTAGCTATTCTTCAACTTTTTGAAAACTCTTTAAACTTTAGAAACTTTGCTAAAGCATATACTTGAAAATAATAATCACTTGGATCCACTGAAGACGTAAGTACCATCTCATATGCGCGTTCCCTAAAAGGTTGGGGTAGCGAGCCACCAATCCTAATAGAGCAGACCTTGGTCTACCAGGGCCAAGACCTTGGAATTGGACACCTGGATTTCTTTAACGACGCCCTTGGACGCCGGGTACTGGCCTTAGAAAATAAAATAGCTTTTCTTTCTTTTCTTTCTTATCTGTAAATGCCTTGGCATTTTCTCGAGCACCTTGCGTGCTAAAATCCCTAAGTCTTGACTTTTGGGGATTTCTTAAGGCCTTGGCCTTTTCTTTTCTTATCTTTATCTTCTCTTTTCTTTTCTCATAGCTTTTCTTAGCCCTAATCTCATATAGGGTGCTAAATCAACTCATACAAACATATAATGAAACAATATCACATGCCAAAAATCATAAACTAAAGAAATTATCTCTTTTAAAGCTTTTAAAGGAAATTCTCGCGGAAAAACCGCCTCTTACTGCAGGTGAGCAGTACTTACATTGATATCTTGGACTTACAACCAAGATTGACGTCTAGGACTCGGGAGAAACTTGAGATCTCGGAGAATTCTTCGCGCCTACGAGTTCTCCTCGTCGAGACGAACGCAACGCTCCGCTTTCCTTGATCCCTCCTTGGCCGGCGCCCCTTGGAAGAGGAGAGAAAGGGCTTGGTGTTGGCGTGCGTGCGTGAGAGGGGAAGGATGTCGCGCGGCTAGGGTGAGGAAAAGGAAAACCAAAAATTCTAATTTCCTCTCTTAACTTATCTATTTATACTTATGGGGGCGGATCGACCTAACTACACCTTAAATATAAGTCTCTCCACCCTTTGCTGTGCTTGATACCCTAGCCTGGCTGGTCGCGCGCTTGCCTGGTTTCGTGCAGGTCGCGGCTTCGAACCCCCCTGCTGCCCTTAAGTGGTTTTTCCCTTTTTTTTTCTCCCTTTCTTTTTTTAAAATACCAAACGGACTCGGAAAATTCCATAAAAATATTCTAAAAATTCCTAAAAATATCTAGAATATTTCTAAACCATTTTAAAATAATTCTAAGGACTTTAAGAACTAAAAATGGGAATTTTGGGGCGTTACATATGCTATGTTATGTACTAGGCCTGATGTATCGTAAGCTTTGAGCGTCACAAGCAGATACCAGTCGAATCCAGGAATGGATCACTGGACGGCTGTCAAGACAATCCTTAAGTACTTAAGAAGAACTAAGGATGTGTTCCTAATATATGGAGAAGGAGATATGGTAATACGTGGGTATACAGATGCCAGTTTCTAGACAGATAAGGATGACTCCAAATCACAGTCTGGATACGTATTTACTTTGAATGGAGGCGCAGTAAGTTGGAAAAGTTCCAAACAAGACACCATAGCGGATTCTACCACGGAAGCGGAATATATCGCAGCTTCGGAAGCAGCAAAGGAAGCAGTTTGGATCAAGAAGTTTGTCTCAGAACTTGGTGTGGTTCCAACCATTGATGAAGCAGTGCCGGGTTACTGCGACAACAATGGAGCTATTGCACAAGCAAAGGAACCAAGGTCTCATCAGCGATCCAAACACGTGCTTCGCCGCTATCATCTGATCAGAGAGATTATAAGTAGGAATGACATACAAATTGAGAGAGTTCCCACTGAAAGGAATATAGCGGATCCTTTAACTAAGTCCTTGCCTCAAAGTAAGTTTGAGGGTCATGTTAGAGCCTGTGGTATTGGATACCGTAGCGATTGGCATTAGGCCAAGTGGGAGTTTGTTAGTGATATGAGAGAAGTGTCCTAAGGCAATCGCCTTATGATTGTAAAATATTTATATTAATAAATGATAATTCACTATTTGAGTATACATGCTTGTGTATTTGATTGGGATCTTAAACTCATCTACTGAATGTCCGCAATACAACTCACAGCATAAGAGAATTTGTGATGAGATCACAACTAGTGATTATCTCTAAATGCGCAAATGTGAAGTATTGAAAATATCCCTAGTCGATGAATTGATAAAAACGGACACTATCAATTCTGTTGAGACTAGCATGGGTTATTCTCTAATCAGCTGATTCTCACTGGCTGGTGACATTGGGATGTCCGGAGATAAACATGGATGTTAGTTAAGGGAACTAGTTCATTGGAGTGACTAGCTGTAAGACTTCATATGGGAATCTACATGTAGATATGTCAATGAAGATCTTACTGCGGCATAAGTGCGATGCTCCTTTGACTTGCGGTGTTCAAGTCATCTTGGTCATGGAGACTTATACTTTGACATCTTAAGCAAGCATCTCCAAGGAGGTGTGGACCCAGGATGATCGGGTATAAGCCGAAGTGCCCGAAGATGTTTGAACAGCCTACAAAGGATTCACCACTCCTTGCGAGGAGATGTATACCCAGGCCTATCGTCGGATTGTTACTCAAAGTCTCTGGCCAGAGCATATCATGTTTAGAGTGAGAGTCTCTAAAATACATGAGAGTAATTAGAAATCCAAAGGACGAGTAAGACATTACTTGGGCTAGGCGTGACGTAGTCAGCCTAGTGGGGACTGACACCATTGACCGTGTCCTGAACCAAGTGGGTATAAGGTGGTGAAGGGAATGGGGCACGATTCATTAGAGCTGCTGAAGGGTTTCAGAATAATTTCTTCTGAGCTCAAACCGTTGATCTTTCGATTAATTGGGGATCATGATGTACTACTAGGTGCCACTCATGATCGTTCTATAATTAGTTAATTATAGACGGCCAACATAAATCGAAAGCCTATTTAGTCACACGCACTACGAGTAATCCGAGGGATTTAAAACGAGTTGAAAATTGGATTTTTCGATCAAGAGAAATAAGTCGAATCTGAGTTAATCAGAGGCGCAATGGAAGCTAAAAATGGCTAAGTCTTTTGAAGGCTTTTGGGCGAATTAAATGAGTTTAATTCGCGATCGGTTCGGGTCAGTTTTGCCCGGCCAAAGAGGGTATTAACCCTCCTTGTGGTGGCCGGCCATTAAAGGGAATTAAATCAATTTATTTGGTTTAATTAATAAGATAAATCAAGCACGATTTATTTTATGAATTATGGATAAATAAATTTATATAAAGAAATTTATATAAATAAATTTATAGAAATTTATTCTTTTATGGAAGATTAAAATAATCAATGAATTGGGTTTATTTTAATTTTATAAAATCAATTATGAATTGATTTTTCCATAATAAGAAAGTTTATAAATTTCTTATAAAATTTATTCCAAAATTTAAAGAGAAGAAGAATTAGTTTTTATTATAAATTAGTTTATAATAAAGACTTGGTTTAAACGGAATAATTCATAAGAGAATTTATAGGATAAATTTCTTATGATAATTAATTAGTTTTATTATAAAGTTAGTTATAATAAAATTCATAAGAGAATTTATAGGATAAATTTCTTATGATAACTAATTTGTTTTATTATAAATTAGTTATAATAAAACTAGGCTTAAACGGAATAATTAATAAGAAAATTTATAAGATAAATTTCTTATAACTAATTCCGTTAAATCCGTTAATTCGGTTTAGAGGGAGACTTAGCAAAGGAGTTGCTACTATATAAAGGAACCAAAGGCTAGCCCTTAATTCCAATTCAAGTAATTGAATCATAGAGCTCTCCCTCTCTCTCTTAATCTCTTCTCTTCTCTTCTCCCTCTCCCTCTCTTGCCTAGGGCCGGCGCCCACTTGGAGCCTAGGGCCGGCGCCCACTTGGTGACTTAGGGCCGGCGCAACTCCTCCCTTAGTTGAGGTTGGCGTGAGCTTCAAGAAGAAGAAGGAGAACCCAAACGCGAAGAAGAAGAAGCGGATAGCGATTCCTCTCTTCCCGGAATTTGATTCCGTTACTTCGTTGGCTAGTTTTTCATTATTTTCTCTTATCCTTCTAGTTGTGCCTTCCGAGAATCTAGTAGTTCTCGTCGGCACAAAACTCGTGACTTTGCGAAGTCATCCCGAAGAGAACTCGGCGTGGACGCGAATAGAGGCGAAGCTTCCAAGGGACGCTACGGTTGGATCTCGTCCCTTTCTTCGAGTTACGTAAGGTACAAAAGTAAATTAGTTTACTTTTTCGCAAACTTTTATTTTATGATTATGTCGATACACTATAAGGTTGCATGCTAGATACGAAGTTAAAATAATTTAGGAAATTATTTTATGCAAACTCTTCCGCTGCACGTAAAAATTTTAAATTTTACGAACTCGTATCCTTGTCGACATGCACCCGGTCCCAACACCTACGCATAAAGAATTTTCTTGATTTGGATCCAATTAGAATCAGGAATAGCTTAAATTGAGTTTCACTGCCTAGTCTGTCTCACCCAAATCTAGGATTTTCAATCACGTTAACCTTATAGGTTTTGTGAGACAGGTTTTGACTAGTAAAATTATTTGAAAATTTCAATTAATTTTGAAAACACTTAGATTTTGAAAACTTAATTAATTTTGAAAACACTTAGATTTTGAAAACTTAATTAATTTTGAAACGATGTTTAAATCTATAAATAACTGAATTTTGTGTTTGATTCGAATTTGACAAAAAATAATTTGAATTTGAATTTCAGAAATTGGCTTCCAGGTCTTGGCGAGGCACTAGGCCTTCTTTGGCCGTAGCCTTATGGGATCATCCACCCTTTCCTTGATAAAGCCTTTTAATGAAATTTCATTTTCAAAAATTCTTTGAAAATTTTTTGGTCTAACTAGTTTAGGTTTTGGATTGGTAGCTTCGGCTAGTTCCGCCAAATTGGCTTCCCTAACGTACTATCATCTCACCTCCACCCAATACTATGTTGTCAAATTTCAGCTAAGTCTGTTTAGTCCTTAAGCTAGCCTAAGTCTAAGCATGGTATTTTGCAGAAATTTTAAATAAACAATCAATCAAACAATTTGCAAAAAAAAATTAAATTTTAATGAACTATAAATATTGTTTTTCAGTTTGGCTCCCCCTGGATTAAAGCCACGGTGATGGTTAGGCAAGATGTGAATCTTGTCCATGGGGATCCAATACTGATTTGATCCAGTAGGTTGGTTCAGGCATAGTTTAGGTACCCATGCCTGAATTTTTCCTCTGGACTGATTCAGTACAGTCAAATATGATCTTTGTCGGGATTTGGTTCGGTAGCCAAGTCTGGATCGATTTAGAACTGATTTCTGTTTTCCAAGGATCATGTCAAGACCCTTGGAACCAGATGTAAATCGTTCTAAAGCTGATCTAAGATCCTTAACCTGAGTTTTCAGGGAGGAGTTCTCCTTTTCAAGTTTTTCAACTTGAGTAGGAGTTCCTTCCTGAACCTTCTCGGTTAAGGGTTTAGAGTCAGCTCCCTCTTTCAGGAGTTTTACTTCCTGTCGGAGGGTTTCGACCCGAAGTTTGGCTTTTGCCAAATCTCGAGAAAGAAAAGAAATTAGTTCACTTAATTGCGATCTATTAAAACCTGTTACCTTAATTTCTCCGTCTTCTGTGAAGGTCAGCTCGCCGTCCTCTTGTTCTGATTCTGACTCTGTCTCGACTTTATCTGAGGCGGTCAGAGCTAGGAGGTTGGACTGGGGTGCTTCTTCTTCTTCTTCTGAGGAAGACTCGTCCCAGGTTGCTTGCAGTGCCTTCTTTCTTCTCGTCTTTTTAGTCTCCTTTAGGTTAGGGCACTCTGACTTGTAGTGGCCCTTTTTCTTGCACTCGTAGCAGGTCACATTGGGCTTGTTTGCTGGTTCAGTTGGTTCGTCCTTTCTTCGGCCGGTTTTTCGTTTGTTGGTTCGGTTCTTCAGCTCCTTGTAGTAGCTTCGAGCGAGCCGGACCAACTTAGTTTGATCTCTTTCTTCTTCTTCTGAATCTGAGTCTGAGTTAGACTCGGTTTCAGGTTCAGGCTTCTTCTTCGTTGTCCTTCCAGTTTTGCCTGCAAGAAAACCAATACCTTTCTCGACCATATTGGTGTTAGTTTGTTCGTGCAGTTCTAGTTCAGAAAATAATTCATCTAATTTTATTTTAGAAAGATCCCTAGAGACCTTGTATGCATCTACCATAGATGACCACAAGGTGTTTCTAGGGAAGGCGTTTAGAGCATACCTTATTAGGTCACGGTTTTCAACCTTGTGACCTATTGTGTGAAGACCGTTCATTACCTCTTGGATTCGTGCGTGGAGCTGGGCTGCTGTTTCGTTGTCGGCCATCTTGATGGTGTAGAGTTTGTTTAGTAGCAGATCCCTCTTGCTTATACGAGTATCTGAAGTCCCTTCGTGCAGCTCGATCAGTTTTTGTCCATAGCTCCTTTGCACTATTGAAGGGGCCCACGCGGTTCAGCTCTTCCTTTGTCAGCCCGCATTGTAGGGTTTGTGTCGCTTTTGCGTCGGCTTCTATCTTGCGTTTAAGGGAGTTGTCCAATTCGTAGTAGCTTTGTGGTTGTCCTTCAGCGTTTTGGGGGATCTCCAGACCGGACTGGATGATGATCCACATATCCAACTGAGTTTTCAGGTCGACCTCCATACGACTTTTCCAGTTAGAAAAGTCTTCTCCACTGAAAAGTGGAGGTCTGGCAGTGCTGAAACCCTCTTGCATGGCCACCTGTAACAAACAATTAACGGAAAAACAAATTTTCCAAGACTAGGTCTTGGATTAGTAGTACTGGATAAGGGAAATAAAATATCGAGGGGTGTTGCACCAACCTCTATTAACGAAAAAAAATCGAACGGGAAAAAAAAAATTCGAAAATAATAAAGAAAATCCGAAAAGAATTTTTCAAACTTGTGGTTGCACCAAGTTTGAACTTCCCCGCTCTGATACCACTTGTTGGATCGATAGAGTCGATAGAGGGGGGGTGAATATCGACAAAACTTTTCGAATTTATGGAGAGAGCAATTTGCACAGCGGAAAGAAATTAAGACACGCGAACACAGTATTTTTTACTTGGTTCGGAGCCTAGGTCGACTCCTACTCCAAGGTCCATGATCGTTGATCGTTTACTTTGGGCAATTCTATATGAACGCAAAATCAGTTTACAGAAAGAGATTTACAAGTATAGCATTATAAACTTTTAATAGAAAATTTCTTCTGTTACCGACGTCCAGTTGTGGGTTGACTTTTCGGAGCAGCAGGACGTCGTCGCTCGAGTTGGGCAGTTTCTGGGACAAGGCGTGAGCACAGAAGAGCGTGGAAGCTTTGGTACGAAGTTGATTTTAAAGGCTTGGGCGTTGGGTGCTATTTATAGCACTCAGGCGCGCCCTGGACGTCAGGGGCGCCCTGCCACGTGTCAGCCGATCCGGATTTAGCTCGGTCAACAGTTATCCCATCCGAATAGGGATAAGTTTGACTCTGGGGGCGCCTTGGTCGTAGAGGGCGCCTTGGCTGACTTCTTCTGTGCAGAAATCTCGGCTCTGGATAAAGCTGAAGCTTCGCAGTCTTGGGCGCGGAGGCGCCATGGCTGCTGAGGTTGCCTTGGCTGGCGAAGGCGCCTTCGCTGCTGAGGGCGCCTTGCCCAGTAAGCAGCTGAAGCCCTTTTTGCTTCGCTTGGTTCTGGTTCACCTTGAGGGCGCCCTGGACACTCAGGGCGCCTTGCTCAGCTGCTGCCTCACTCCTTTGAGGCTCTCTAAGTTGCAGACACACGTTCCTTCGGTCCTGCATCAAGGGTTAGTCCAAAACACAATAAAACAATTAATTATTATTTTATACAGCCTTAGCTGTCTTGGTACTGACTTTGGTCTCCAAAATGGAGCCCTAGGTCGAACCGACGCCTACTGTTCCCTCGACGGGGAACGCGTCCTCACCTACTCCTCTCGGGAGAATTTACCTGATGCCAACCGCTCCTTTGGTTGGACTTTTGCCTGGCGGTCCTTTGCCAGGGCTTGGATGCTGAGCTGTCCTTCGCCCGGTGCCTAGCAGTCCTTCACTAGGGCTTTTTACCCTGGCATTCCTTCGCCAGGTGCCTAGCATTCCTTTGCTAGGGCTTTTGACTCTGGCATTCCTTCGCCAGTGCCTAGCAGTCCTTCGCTAGGGCTTTTCCTGTACACTAGAGTAACTTGTTAGACAACAAGTAAGACTTAACTTTTGACCTTTGTTGCCATTATCAAAACACAGGTTTGACTTTGGTGCATTCTGCACCAACAAAGTCTCCCACTTCGCTCTTATGGCACAAGATGATTCATACTCTTCTGACGATGAACGAAGCTCAAGCAGTGAAGATGAGAGCTCCTCCACCTCATCATCATCAGAGTCAGAAGCTTCGGTAAGTGAGGTATACCACTTATCCTCTTCTATCTTAGTGAAAATTATTTCTAGCCCGAGCATGGATTTAGCTAAGGCTAAAAGTAGAATTAAGGACCTTAAGGAAGAAATTGTCATGCTCAGAGTAGAAGCTATTAAACTTAAAGATTTGCATGCTAGCTCTACCTCTTCACATGTTTCACATATTGAAAATGAAAATAAGGAGTTAAGACAACAAGTAGATAACCTCACAAAGGCCCTAAAGAAATTCCAAGTAGGATCTAGTAACCTAGACATGATCATAAACAGTCAAAGGGCTGTATATAACAAGGCCGGACTGGGTTATAGGCCTAAAACTAAGGAAGTAGCATTCGTCTCACTTACCGGTAGGATTGGTGCATCTAGGAGACTAGGGGCTAGGGGAACCACAAAGAAGGCATGGGTACCTAAGAAATTTTTAAATGATTCTTCTGGATCAAAAATATGGGTACCAAAAGAGTGTGTTTTTCGTGTTTAGGTAAAAGTGAAGGAGGCCCCAACCTTGTGGATAGTAGATAGTGGATGCTCAAGACACATGACCGGAGATGTGAGCAAGTTCACCACTATTAGCTACTTAAGAGAAGGGACGGTCTCCTTTGGGAACAAGTGGAAAGTTAAGGATCATTGGTAGGGGCACAATTGAGGTATCTCCCACTATTTTAATTCATAAGGTACTTTTAATTAAGGATATGAAGTTTAATTTATTAAGTGTAAGTCAATTATGTGATGCCGGGTTTAGAGTAGAATTTCATGCTAAGAAATGTGTAATAAGGCAAAGTGACTCAAACACTATCATATTAGAAGGGTTTAGAGAGGCAAACTTGTATTATCTTTATCTATCTTATGCTACTAACAATGTTGTTAAGTGTCATGTCCAAAGAAGAAGAAGGGTGGTTATGGCACCGGAGACTTGGACACGTCAACATGAGGAACATTGCAAGAGTGGCCAAGGAAGAATTGGTGAAGGGGCTCCCAATGATCAAGTACAAAAAGAACAAGTTGTGTGATGCATGCCAAGAGGGTAAGCAATCCAAAGCATCACACAAAGGTAAAACTTTAATTACCACTTCCTTGCCTTTAGAACTTTTACATATAGACTTGTTTGATTGCCATAGTACTCCATCACTTGTAGGGAGTAAGTATTGCTTAGTAATAGTAGATGACTTTTCTAGGTTTACTTGGGTCTATTTCATGAAACATAAGGATGATACCCTAGATATATTTATAGGATTTAGTAAAAGGGTAGAAAACGAAAAGAACATCAAAATAAACCGAATTAGAAGTGACCATGGTGGGGAGTTCCAAAATGCTAGTTTCACACAATTTTGTGTTGAAAATGGGTACAAGCATGAGTTTTCATGCCCTAGGACTCCTCAACAAAATGGGGTAGTTGAGAGGAAAAACCGAGCCCTACAAGAAGCTGCTAGGACTATGCTTAATGCATATTCTCTTCCTAGCTATTTTTGGGCCGAAGCGGTTAACACCACTTGTTATATCCAAAATCGGGTGTTGGTACATAGGTTTTTAGGAAAAACACCCTTTGAACTTTGGAATGGATGGGTACCCCAAGTCCACTATTTTAGAGTCTTTGGATGTAAAGTTTACATCTTAAACACCAAAGACGACCTAAGAAAATTTGAGTCAAAACCCGATGAAGGAATCTTAGTAGGGTATTCATTGACTAGTAGGGGTTATAGAGTGTACAACAAGAGGACAAAAGTAATTGAGGAGTCCTCAAATGTCAAATTTGATGAAACCACTAGTACTTACCCTAGAAAGGCTTCTATTGATAAGAATATAGAAGAAGTCCAACCCCTTGCCCAAAGAACCCAAGACCTAAATTTGGAGGGCAATGATCAAGGGGGAGTAAGAAACACACTAGAGGATGAGGAAGAAGGAGTAAATGAACCTACAACCTCTAGACCCTTGAGACATCACCATGATCATCTCATTGACCAAATTATGGGTGATGTCACTCAAGGAGTAAGGACTAGGTCATACTTTAGGGATCAAACTAGTCAAATAGCTCTAATCTCTCAATTAGAACCCAAGACCATTGATGAAGCATTGGGAGATGTTGATTGGGTCTTGGCCATGCAAGAAGAGCTAAACCAATTTGAGAGAAGTGAAGTATGGGAGCTAGTTCCTAGACCCATTGATTGTACCATTGTGACCACTAGATGGGTCTTTAGGAACAAATTAGATGACCAAGATAAAATCACTATGAACAAGGCTAGATTAGTAGCTAGGGGGTTTAACCAAGTTGAGGGATTAGATTATGATGAGACCTACGCCCCCGTAGCTAGGTTAGAATCAATTAGAATTCTACTAGCCTATGCCGCTCACATGGGTTTTACACTCCACCAAATGGATGTGAAGTCAACATTCCTTAATGGGATCATTAAGGAAGAGATTTATGTAGAACAACCCCCCGGGGTTGAGGACCCTAACTATCCAAGACACGTTTAAATTAAGAAAAGCCTTATATGGATTGAAACAAGCTCCCCAGGCTTGGTATGAAAGGCTTTCTTCATTTTTGGTGTCTAAGGGGTTTAGGAGAGGAACAATTGACCCTACATTGTTCCTAAAATCTAAGGATAAGGACATGTTTGTTGCCCAAGTCTATGTAGACGATATCATTTTTGGGTCAACAAATAATGACTTCCTACAAGAATTCATCAAGTGTATGGAAGATGAATTTAAGATGAGTCTTGTAGGAGAGTTAACCTTTTTCTTAGGCCTTCAAGTTAAGCAAACTAATGAAGGTACACATGTATTTCAAACCAAATATGCTAAAGAGATGCTAAAGAAATTTGGTTTAGAACATGCTAAGGAAGCATCTACACCCATAGGAACTAATGTGAAAATGGATAGTGACCTTGAAGGCAAAATGGTATACTCTAAACAATATAGGAGCATGATTGGTAGCCTCCTATACCTAACCGCTAGTAGACCCAACATACTTTTTGCGGTAGGTATGTGTGCAAGGTACCAATCTTGTGCCAAAGAGTCCCATTTGATTGTAGTCAAAAGGATCCTAAGGTATGTGAAAGGAACCCTAAATGCTGGGCTTTGGTATCTTAGAACCCGAAATGTTGACCTAATTGGATACACCGACTCGGACTATGCGGATTGCAAGTTAGATAGGAAGAGTACAAGTGGAGGGTGTCAATTCCTTGGGTCTTCTTTAGTTAGTTGGAGTAGTAGGAAACAACCATGTGTTGCCCTATCAACAACGGAAGCAGAATATGTGGCAATGGGTGGATGTGTTTCCCAACTTCTTTGGATCATGCACACTTAGAGGACTATGAGCTACATTACACCAAAGTCAAAGTCTTGTGTGATAATGTAAGCACGATCAACTTAACTAATAATCCGGTTCACCATTCTAGAACAAAACACATTGAAGTGAAACATCACTTCATTAGAGACCATGTGGCAAGGGGAGACATAGAATTACACTATGTTGAATCAAAGTCGAACCTAGCCGACATCATTACCAAGCCTCTTCCTGAATCGGAGTTTACATCCTTAAGAAGAGGCCTTGGAATGTGTTTTGTGGAAGTATAAAATGAACTTGGACACATTAGCTTTGAAAAAGGGTGTTTGATCCATTAAGGTGATACATTTGGCTCACTTGTGCTTGTGGCATATTGTTGAACCACTAAAAGTATCAAAATATCAAATCTAGACCAACTATGGGGGAGGCAAGTGTTTAATCAATGGACACTTTGCCAAAGATCATAGTTGGACATTTTAAAACTTTGAAAACCATTTTATGTTTTACATACTGTGCCATGCTTTTCAAAGTCACATATTTGCAAAATTGGTTTCAAAGGTTGATACAAAGTGTAATGTTTTTTTAAAACTCTTTAGTTTTTATCAAAAGACGTGCATGTTTGAAATTTTATATGGTTTAGTATTTTTCCCTGATAGAGTATAACATTTCAAACATGTACGCAAAATTTTATAATTTTTGGAATTTTCTAGTATTTTCTGGGAGTTTCTGAAATTCGACAGAAAAGTTGAAATTTCAGACTGATGGCGTATCAGTCGACTGCCCTATGGGCAGTCGACTGGCACAGCTATTTTCAACTGCTGTGAGAAATTTCAAAAATCAATAATCCTCGCACTTGATACCCTAGGGTTTGGTTGCTTGAGGCAATCATTTTGATGGTGTCAAAGGGGGAGAATGGGCGGTTTAAGTTAGATTTTTGACTTAAAATGGATGATTTTAGGTATTTTGTCTAACTTAGACCTTGAAAGGTTAAAATTTGGAGAGAAGACATGGATTAAGGGGGAGGTACCTCTTAGGTTCGGATATGTCTTACATTCTTATTGATGTTATTAAGTGGAAACTTAACTTGGAATATGATTAGAATTGAAACTGTGGAGAGGACATAGGTTAAGGGGGAGGTTACATCTTAGGGTTATTATGTCTCATAATGTTTCAATTGCTATCTTTTGCTATTGCTATTGTTGTTACTTATCTCTAACTTAAACATATTGCCACACATCAAAAAGGGGGAGATTGTTGAGGCAATCGACCCTTGAATGATTGGAAGATCATGGTTTTGATGAGTGGGCGAATAGGTTTACAGTTAGAGTGTTATGTTGTATTTGATTTGTGTGATTGAGTTTACAGGACTTGGAAAATCACACTTGGTGGACCTATCCGAGGGACAAGAGCCGAGGGAGGAGAACTCCAAGGGCAAGCCGGGAAGTGGACTTCAAAGGGCACACGTGAAGGGTGGCATGGAGGCAAGCCAAGGGAAGGCTTGTGTGCGCATCCAAGGGATGATAGCCAGAGGAAGAGGACTTCAAGGGGCGAGCCAAGGGAGCAGACCTGAAGGCACACGCGAAGAAGAAGGTTTGAAGTGGTTGGAGCTGAGCTGGGAGGCAGGGCAGTCGACTGCCAAAACCCACAGAGAGTTCGCAGCCTCGGACCAGTCGACTAGCCTTGGGGCAGTCGACTGGTATACCCCAAAACTAGCCGTTGGCTAGCTGTTTGCTAGCCGTTGGCTAGCTGTTTGCTAGCCGTTGGCTAACCGTTGGCCAGCATTTACTGCTTGGCCAGTCGACTGGGGGGCGTCTGGACAGACTGCAAATCTGTCCTTTTCACCTATAAAAGGAGGCCTCGTTACACGCGTCCGTACAGTTCCGTACAGTAACGAAGTGCTGCCAAATTGTAGAGTGGTTTCTTGCTTCCTCCATAATTTTTCTACACCTGTAAAGAGGAAGCTTTTGCTGTAAAGGTTTCTCCACCTCAAGGAGACTTTTTGATAGTGAAAAGTGGTGCTCGCAGCGTGGATCCTTGGATTAGTCACCCATCTGGGTGGATACCAAGTAAAAGAATTTTTGTTAGCATTGTTATTGTCTTTGCATATTATTTCCGCTGCGCTAACATCTGTGTAGAGATCAAACGATCAAAAGAAAGTGCATTCACCCCCCCCCTCTGCATGCCCACATCGATATTTCACTTGATACTGGGTGTAGCTCACATATATGTAATGACATACAGGGGCTAAGGAATAGAAGAAGACTCGTCAAGGGAGAAGCGAATTTGCGAGTTGGAAATGGAGCAAAGATTGCTGCTGTTGCCATCGGAACATATTTGCTAAAGCTCCCTACTGGACTTGTCTTAGAATTGGATAATTGTTATTTTGTTCCATCGCTAATAAAGAACATTGTATCTATTTCATGCTTGAATGAAAAGGGTTATCATTTAACTTTTAGTAACAATTGTTGTTACATAACTTTAAATGGCGTTCTTTATGGGAATGGAACTTTGTGCAATGGTATCTACACGTTAGATTTATCCGGTGACATTTTCAATATCGAAGTTAGCAATAAACGTGCTCGAATAGATAATCGAATAGACTCCTACACGTGGCATTGTCGTCTTGGCCATGTAAGTAAGAAACGCATGACCAAATTACACCGATGTGGAATTTTGGAATCATTTGAACCCGGTTCATTTGATACATGCGAATCATGCTTAAAAGGCAAGATGGCCAAATTACCCTTTTCCGGAAAAGGTAATCCAATGGGAGAATTGCTTGGTCTAATACATACTGATGTACGTGGACCAATGTCAACTCTTGCACAAGGAGGCTATACCTACTTCATTACCTTTATCGATGATCACTCACGATTCGGGTATGTGTTCTTGATGAAACACAAATCTAAAGCCTTTGAGAAATTCAAAGAGTTGAGAAAAGAAGTAGAGAAACAGCTTGGCAAAAGTATTAAGATACTTCGATCCGATCGGGGTGGTGAATACTTAAGTCATGAGTTTCAAGATTATCTTAGGGACAATGGGATATTGTCTTAATGGACTCCGCCGTATACACCACAGCATAATGGTGTATCTGAGAGGCGTAACCGAACCTTGATGGACATGGTTAGATCCATGATGAATCATGCAACTCTTCCAAAATCCTTTTGGGGCTATGCACATAAGACAGCTGTTTACATGCTAAACAGAGTCCCGACAACGGTAGTCTCTACTACTCCATATGAGACGTGGAATAGTAAGAAACCTCACTTAACTCACCTTAAGATATGGGGTTGTCCTGTTTATGTGAAGCGGACTGTATCAGACAAATTGGATGCTAAGTCTGATAAATGTCTATTTATTGGATACCCTAAGGAAACAAAGGGTTACCAATTCTATCATCCCTTGGAACAAAAGGTGTTTGTTTCAAGGCATGCTGTATTTCTGGAAAAAGAATTGCTTTTACAAGAAAACAGTGGGAGTGGCATTGAACTTGATGAAGTTCAAGAAACTCCAATAGACATTACAAAGACACCTAGTCTAGACCCACAACCAATAACTCATAATGATGAGCTATCAGTTGAACCTAAAACAACACCACCTCTTCGTAGGTCTGATAGGACACGCAATATTCCAGAGAGATACGGATTTCTCATAAGAGAATCGAACAAC
Organism: Boesenbergia rotunda; assembly: GCA_024364735.1. Taxonomy (NCBI): domain Eukaryota; kingdom Viridiplantae; phylum Streptophyta; class Magnoliopsida; order Zingiberales; family Zingiberaceae; genus Boesenbergia; species Boesenbergia rotunda. Next base: position 13,555 of record JAGFNQ010010439.1, on the reverse strand, counting down.
GTGTTACTCATAAGCGATGACGAACCTATCAATTATGAAGATGTTCTGAAAAATTTAGAAAGGAACAAATGGCTTGAAGCCATGAAGTCGGAAATGGATTCCATGTACGAAAATCATGTATGGGACTTGGTTAACCCACCTGAAGGGATTAAGCTCATAGGGTGCAAGTGGGTTTTCAAGAAGAAAACCTACACGGATGGTAATGTTGTTACCTTTAAGGCTAGATTAGTGGCAGAAGGATATCGTCAGAAATAAGGAATTGATTATGACGAAACCTATTCGCCAGTAGCTATGCTTAAATCCATTCGGATGCTCCTGGCCATAGTAGCTCATTATGATTATGAGATATGGCAAATGGATGTGAAAACAGCTTTCCTTAATGGAAACCTGCTTGAGGATGTATACATGATACAACCTGAAGGTTTCACATCGGTTAATAAAACCAAAGTATGCAAGCTTCGACGATCCATATATGAACTAAAGCAAGCATCCAAGAGCTGGAACATCCGTTTTGATGAGACAATCAAAGATTTTGATTTCTCACAAAATCCTGACGAACCTTGTGTGTACAAGATGGTTAGTGGGAGTGCAGTCGTATTCCTAGTGTTATATGTCGATGGCATTACTTATAGGAAACGATATATCAGTCTTACAATCAGTTAAAATTTGGTTGTCCAAAACTTTCTCCATGAAAGACCTGGGAGAAGCAACCTATATCCTTGGGATTAGAATTTATAGAGATAGATCAAAACGGTTGCTTGGTCTTTCGCAGTCTACATATATAGACCGAGTGCTAGAAAGGTTTAGCATGTCGGAATCCAACAAAGGTTTCCTTCCCATCAGGCATGGGATCAACCTTTCGAAGTCTATGTGTCCGCGCACAGAAGACGAGAGGATTTGCATGAATAAGATTCCTTATGCATCCGCGATAGGATCTATCATGTATGCTATGTTATGTACTAGGCCCGATGTATCGTATGCTCTGAGCGTCACAAGCAGATACCAGTCTGATCCTGGAATGGATCATTGGGTGGCTGTCAAGACAATCCTCAAGTACTTAAGAAGAACTAAGGATGTGTTCCTAATATATGGAGAAGGTGATATGGTAATATGTGGGTATACGGATGCCAGTTTCCAGAAAGATAAGGATGACTTCAAATCTCAGTCCGGATACGTATTTATTTTGAATGAAGGTGCAATAAGTTGGAAGAGTTCCAAGCAAAACACCGTATCGGATTCTACCACGGAAGCGGAATATATTGCAGCTTCGGAAGCAGCAAAGGAAGCAGTCTGGATCAAGAAGTTTCTCTCAGAACTTGGTGTGGTTCCAACCATTGATGATGCAATACCGATTTACTGCGACAACAATGGAGCTATAGCACAAGCGAAGGAACAAAGGTCTCATCAGCGATCCAAACATGTGCTTCGTCGCTATCATGTGATCAGAGGGATTATAAGTAGGAATGATATACAAATTGAGAAAATTCCTACTGAAAGGAATTTAGCGGATCCTTTAACTAAGGCCTTGCCTCAAAGCAAGTTTGAGGGTCATGTTAAAGCCTGTGGTATTGGGTATCGTAGCGATTGGCGTTAGGCCAAGTGGGAGTTTGTTAGTGATATGAGAAAAGTGTCCTAAGGCAATCGCCTTATGATTGTAAACATTTATTTTAATAAATGAATATTCACAATTTGAGTATACATGTTTATGTATTTGATTGAGATCTTAAACTCATTTACTGAATGCCCGCAATATAATTCACAGCATTAGAGAATTTGTGATGAATTCATAACTAGTGATTATCTCTACATGTGCAATTGTGAAGTATTGAAATTGTCCCTAGTCGATGAATTGATAAATACGGACACTATCAATTCTGTTGAGACTAGCATGGGTTATTCTCTAATAAGCTGATTCTCACTGGCTGGTGACATTGGGATGTCCGGAGATAAACATGAATGCTAGTTAAGGGAACTAGTTCATTGGAGTGACTGGCTGTAAAACTTCATATGGTAGTCTACATATAGATATGTCAATGAAGTTCTTACTGCAGCTTAAGTACGATGTTCCTTTGACTTGCGGTGTTCAAGTCATCTTGGGCATGTAGACTTATACATTGACATCTTAAGCAAGCATCTCCAAGGAGATGTGGACCCAGGATGATTGGGTATAAGCCGAAGTGCCCGAAGATGTTTGAACAGGCAACAAAGGATTCAACACTCCTTGCGAGGAGATGTATACCCAAGGCCTATTGTCGGATTGTTACTCGAAGCCTCTGGCCAGAGCATGACATGTTCAGAGAATGAATCTCTTAACTACATGAAAGTAATTAGAATCCGTAGGATGAAAAAATGTTACTTGGGCTAGGTGTGACGTAGTTAGCCTAGTGGGGACTATCACACATAGACCGTGTCCTGAACGAAGTGGGTATAAGATGGTGAAGGGAATGGGGCACGATTCATTATAGCTGCTGAAGGGTTTCAGAATAGTTTCTGAGGTCAACCGTTGATCTTTCGATTAATTGGGGATCATGATTTACTACTAGGTGTTGTTGGTGCAGGAAGCACCATATCGAACCTTGTTTTGATATTGGCAAAGGATTCAAAGTAAAGTTTGTTTGTGATCTAACAATATTCACTAAGTGTGCAGAGACAAAGCCCTAGCGAAGGACTGCTAGGCAACTGGCGAAGGACTGCCAGTATCCAAGCCCTAGCGAAGGACTGCTAGGCAGCTGGCGAAGGACTGCTAGTATCCAAGCCCTAGCGAAGGACTGCTAGGCAACTGGCGAAGGACTGCCAGTATCTAAGCCCTAGCGAAGGACTGCTAGGCAACTGGCGAAGGACTGCCAGTATTCAAGCCCTAGCGAAGGAATGCTAGGCACCGGGTGAAGGACAGCTCGGCATCCAATCCCTGGCAATGGACCGCCAGGCAAAAGTCCAACCAAAGGAGCGGTTGGCATCAGGTAAACTCTCCCGAGTGGAGTAGGTCAGGACGCGTTCCCCGTCGAGGGAACAGTAGGCGTCGGTTCGACCTAGGGCTCCATTTTGGAGACCAAAGTCAGAACCAAGACAGCTAAGGCTGTATAAACTAATTGTTTTATTGTGTTTTGGACTAACCCTAGATGCAGGACAAAAGGAACGTGTGTCTGCAACTCAGAGAGCCTCAAAGGAGTGAGGCAGCAGCTGAGCAGGGCACCCTGAGTGTCCAGGGCACCCTCAAGGTGAACCAGAACCAAGCGAAGCAAAAAAGGCTTCGGCTGCTTACTGGGCAGGGCGCCCTCAGCAGCCAGGGCGCCCTCGTCAGCCGGGCGCCCTCAGCAGCCAGGGCGCCTCCGCACCCAAGACTGCGAAGCTTCATCTTTATCCACAGCCGAGATTTCTGTGCGGAAGAAGTCAGCCAAGGCGCCCTCTGCGACCAGGGCGCCTCCAGAGTCAAACTTATCCCTATTCGGATGGGATAACGTCTGACCGAGCTAAAAGCGGATCGCTTGACACGTGGCAGGGCGCCTCCGACGTCCAGGGCGCCCCGGGGTGCTATAAATAACACCCAACGCCCAAGCCTTTGATAACAACCTTGATCCAAAGCTTCCACGCTCTTCTGTGCTCACGCCTTGTTCCGGAAACTGCCCAACTCGAGCGACGACGTCCCACTGCTCCGGAAAGTCAACCTACAACCAGACGTCGGTAAAAGAAGAGATTTTTTATTAAAAGTTTATAGTGCTATACTTGTAAATCTATTTTTGTAAGCTGATTTTGCGCGTATATAGAATTGCTCATAGTAAACGGTCAACGACTGTGGGCCTTGGAGTAGGAGTCGACACAAGCTCCGAACCAAGTAAATCGACTGTGTCTTTGTGCTGTGTGCTTTTAATTTTATTTTTCCGTTGCGTACGTACTCTTTACGAAAGTCCGAACGATATCCGATATTCACCCCTCCTCTCTATCGGTTTTCTCGATCCAACAAGTGGTATCAGAGCGGGGAAGTTCAAACTTGGTGCAACCACCAGTTTGAAAGTTTTTTTCGGATTTACGAATTTTTATTTTATTTCTTTTCTTTTTCTTTAATCGAGGTGGTGCAACACCACTCGATCTTTATTTCACATAAATAATATTTGTAGGTGTGTTTAATTTTGAATTCTTATTTTCTCACCATAACTCAGAATTGATAAAACGAACAACTTTTGAAAATTTTTCATAAATTTTTTATTATTATTTTAATATTTTTCTCGAAAATCGTGCTAAGCAAATTTTTTCTAAACATTAAATTTTTACTTTTTCATCATTAATCAGAATTGACAAAATCAACATTTTCAAAAATTTATCATAAATTGTTTTTATTATTTTATTCTTATTTTTCCTTGAAATTCGTGCAACAGTTATTTTGGGCTATTTTTTTTCTCCCGCACTACTAATCCAAGACCAAGTCTTGGTACACTTCTGTTATTTCTTTTGTGTGCAAGGATTAAACTAAATGGCCAACCACGAGTGGAATAGTGCCCGTCCACCACTATTCTCCGGCGACAACTTCAAGTTTTGGAGATGTCAAATGGGGTCCCTTCTGAAGGCCCACATGGACTTATGGCGAATCATCCAAACGGGATTCTCTTTTCCCGTAGAAGATGAGTCATCAATCGAGTGGGATAAACTGGATGAACACACCCTCAATCAAGTCGAGATTGATGCAAGGGCAACTGCAATCCTACAATGTGGCTTAACCAAGGAGCAACTCGAGCTAGTAGGTCCATGCAGATGTGCTAGAGAAATCTGGGAAAAACTGATTGACCTTCATCAAGAGATCTCAGATGAAGAAGAAGATCAGGTAAGTTATCTTGCCCTTTCGGTCCAAGCACAAATAGCCGAGTCAGAGTCTGAACTCGAATCCAAAATCGAACCAGAATTAGACGACGAATTGACTGAGACGGTAATCGATTTCGAATTATTTTCAAATTTAGAATTAAATAATCAAACAGATACTATAATGGTCGAGGAAGGTGTAAATTTTATTGCAGGGAAAACTCCTAAAGAACCACCAAAGAAGGAGCTTCAACCAGTACCCGAGTCCGACTCAGACACAGAATCAGAAGATGAGCCTAGATCCGAGGTGGCAAGAATCAAGGGGGAAATTCCCAATAAGGAACCAAAAGGTAAAAGTATAAAATCAGATTTTAATCATGTAATTTGTTACACATGCAGGGAGAGAGGGCACTACCAAAGTGTGTGTCCAACTCGTAAGATTCGAACGACACCACCGACGGCGACAAAGGAATCAGTTCCAAAAGCACGAAAGGACAAAAGTCGCATTCAATGCTTTAAGTGCTAGGAGTTCGGGCATTACAAAAGTGAATGCACAGATAAAAGAGCTACCAAGAATGCCGGACAAACAATCAACAAAGGTAAATTTACAGTATTTGAAAATCTGTTATTTACCTTGAATAATGTGATTGATTCATGTAACTTAATTAAAACAAATGTCAGAAAATTGAAACAAGAAAATGAAACCCTAAAACATAAGGTCAATAAGTTAGAAAATTTAATTCATAATCTTGCTGATTTCGAAAATCCGGAGTATTACTCCAATTGTGACCTTACTTAGACAATTGTTTGTTTTAATTATGTGTTTCTTTTTATCTTATTTTTTTTCTTGCTTAGAAATAGGATTGGCTAGTATAAGGACTGAACCAACTTTACTGAAATTTGAACAACATAGTATTGGGTAGAGGTGAGATGATAGTACGTTAGGGAAGCCATCTTGGCGGAACTAGCCGAAGCTACCGATCCAAGACCCAAACTAGTTAAACCAGAATTTACCAAAAAGTAATTTTGAAGATGAAATTTCACTAAAAGGCTTTGTCAAGGAAAGGGTGGATGATCCCATAAGGCTACGGCCAAAGAAGGCCTTGTGCCTCGCCAAGACCTGGAAGTCAATTTTTGAAATTCAAATTCAATTTACTCTTTATTAAATTCGAATCTAACACAAATTTTCAGTTAATTTTAGATTCAAATATCTCTTTTCAAAACAAATTTAGATTGGGTTTAAAAAATTAATTTAACTTTTCAAAATTAATCATGGCTTTTTCAAAATAAATCCTTCTATTAAAATATGCATCTCACAAAACAGTTAAGGATATCCTGTTTTGTAACTTAGAAATGGGTGAGATGCTTAGGACCTAAAAGTTGAGTCCAACTCAACCAACTAAATCAAATTAAATCAATCAAATTAATTATATCTTAATTAAATCAATCGAATTAATCAAATCTTAATTAAATCTTAATTAAATCAATCGAATTAATCAAATCTTAATTAAATCAATCGAATTAATTAAATCTTAATTAAATCAATCGAATTAATCAAATCTTAATTAAATCAATCAAATTAATCAAATTAAATCAATCAAATTCAAATTAATTCAATTAAATCAAATTTAAAATTCAAATTTAATTTAACTGAACAAACTTAATCCTCTAAATTTTAATTTTCTTAAAAAAAAATTTAACATTTTAAACTAAGGTTTAATTAACCATTCTTTCAAAATTAAATATTTGTCTCACACAACCCATAAGGTTAACATGTTTGACAACGTAGAACCGGGTGAGACATCTAGGACCTAAAAGCATAATTCACTATCCTTTTAAATAAACAAGTGTGCAAAAGTTATTCACAATAGACATATTTTAGATAGAATCTAAGGTTGGTTTGATTTAGTTATTAATCGGTCAAACTTAATAAACTGAGTTAACATAGTCAAACTCTAGTAAACCTGGTCAACACTGAAGTCCCTTAAGGAACTTAGATAAAAGACAGACTGTGTCGGATACAGGGGGAGTTTCTTTTAATACTTTTCGAAAAATTTATATTTAAAAAAAAACCTTATGCTCTAAATCTTACTATCATCTCGATAATGTTTTCAAAAATTGATTCAAAAATCTTTGTATACTACTATGTGTTTGAAAAATTATCATCATATTTTTTCGAAAACTGTATTATCATTTCAAGTCATGTTTTCAAAAATGTATCTCCTTGAAAGTTATCATACTCAGAAGGTTGGTCAAAATTATTCTTTTTATTTTAATAAACTCTAAAGACACAGAGGAAGGTCCACTTGATGATCTATAAGGACTCTTGGGATGTGTCAAATTTGGTAATTATTAGATAATTCTTATAGTTTGAATCAAACCTTACGACTCAGAGGAAGATCGCTTGTAGTCAACAAGCTTCCTAGGGCTGGGTCAAGCTCAGGGGGAGATTAAATTAAAATAATTATTAAATATTTTTTTAAAAATTATATGTTTTCATGCACTGCAATTTTAAAATCCTGTTGAAAACATAAATAAAATGTCTTTCAAATACTACTCTTTTAAATTATTTTGCTTATATATACTATCACTTTCAAAATTTTGCTTGACTTTAGAATACTTTTGAAACTTTTCAAAAGTACTTTTCAAAAATGCATAATATATTTCAAAAGTACTTATATTTTTCAAAAATGCATAATATGTTTCAAAAGTACTTATATTTTTCAAAAATGCATAATATGATTCAAAAGTACTTATATTTTTCAAAAATGCATAATATGTTTCAAAAGTACTTATATTTTTCAAAAATGCATAATATGTTTCAAAAGTACTTATATTTTTCAAAAAAGCATAATATGTTTCAAAAGTACTTATATTTTTCAAAAATGCATAATTTTCAAAATATACATAACATCTTTCAAAAGTACTACTATTTTTCAAAAGTACTAATACTTTCAAAGGCACTAATGGTTACAAAGTACGAATTTTTTTCGGTCTCAAAAGTGCAATTTAAGCTTTTTTCAAGGATTATACTAAGTATTTATTTTGTTTTCAAAACCTATAGGCTCTGATACACAAACTTTCTCTTATATATTTCTTTATTGATATATGGCCAAGGGGGAGAGAAAGAAAGAGAAAAAGGATGCTTTTTTTTGTAAAACAAAAATCTCTAAGTATCTAAGTGTTCCAAATTTTTTAAGTGAAATTTTCCTTAGTAAACAAGATTTGTCTGAGCAAAACTTCTTGAAAATTTTGGCAAATATATCTAAGTAAAGTCTTCTTTCGGGAAAAACTTGCCTAGAAATTTCTTAAGAATTATGTTTTTCAAAATGCACAAAGTGTTTCCAAGTAAATTCGTCTAAATGTGCAAAATTTTCTTTAGTAAACAAATTTTTTCCAAACTTTAAAAGTTGAATTTTTTTTTTAAATTTGGCTTCAAGAATGGAAAATTTGCCTAAGTAAATTTTTTTGTAAAGTCTTGAAAGTAAAAGTTTTTTTTAACAAAATTTAGGTTTGCAAAACCCTTCAAAATGTTACCTTGTCCACCCATGTTTGTTTTTGATATATGTCAAAGGGGGAGGAAAGGTCAAAGTTAAGTTAAGTATTTTATAACACAATTATTGAGGGGGACTATGAGAATTTTTTTTTGGTTTTAGACTGTTCAGAACTGTCTATGTTTTATTGGTCTTAACCCTCTTGCTTAACTGTTATATGTTTTTTACTTAACTTTGAATTGTGATGCCATAAATCAAAAAGGGGGAGGTTGTTGGTGCAGGAAGCATCATATCGAACCTTGTTTTGATATTGGCAAAGGATTCAAAGTTAAGTTTGTTTGTGATCTAACAATATTCACTAAGTGTGCAGAGACAAAGCCTTAGCGAAGGACTGCCAGTATCCAAGCCCTAGTGAAGGACTGCTAGGCAACTGGCGAAGGACTGCCAGTATCCAAGCCCTAGCGAAGGGCTGCTAGGCTACTGGCGAAGGACTGCCAGTATCCAAGCCCTAGCGAAGGACTGCTAGGCAACTGGCGAAGGACTGCCAGTATTCAAGCCCTAGCGAAGGAATGCTAGGCACCGGGCGAAGGACAGCTCGGCATCCAATCCATGGCAATGGACCTGTTAGTGATATGAGAGAAGTGTCCTAAGGCAATCGCCTTATGATGTAAACATTTATTTTAATAAATGATAATTCACTATTTGAGTATACATGTTTTGTGTATTTGATTGGGATCTTAAACTCATCTACTGAATGTCCGCAATACAACTCACAGCATAAGAGAATTTGTGATGGGATCACAACTAGTGATTATCTCTAATGTGCAATTGTGAAGTATTGAAATTATCCCTAGTCGATGAATTGATAAAAACGGACACTATCAATTCTGTTGAGACTAGCATGGGTTATTCTCTAATCAGCTGATTCTCACTAGCTGGTGACATTGGGATGTCCGGAGATAAACATGGATGCTAGTTAAGGGAACTAGTTCATTGGAGTGACTAGCTGTAAGACTTCATATGGGAATCTACATGTAGATATGTCAATGAAGATCTTACTGCGGCTTAAGTGCGATGTTCCTTTGACTTGCGGTGTTCAAGTCATCTTGGTCATGGAGACTTATACTTTGACATCTTAAGTAAGCATCTCCAAGGAGGTGTGGACCCAGGATGATCGGGTATAAGCCGAAGTGCCCGAAGATGTTTGAACAGCCTACAAAGGATTCACCACTCCTTGCGAGGAGATGTATACCCAGGCCTATCGTCGGATTGTTACTCAAAGCCTCTGGCCAGAGCATATCATGTTAAGAGTGCGAGTCTCTTAAATACATGAGAGTAATTAGAAATCCAAAGGACGAGGAAGACACTACTTGGGCTAGGTGTGACGTAGTCAGCCTAGTGGGGACTGACACCATAGACCGTGTCCTGAACCAAGTGGGTATAAGGTGGTGAAGGGAATGAGGCACGATTCATTAGAGCTGCTGAAGGGTTTCAGAATAATTTCTTCTGGGGTCAAACCGTTGATCTTTCGATTAATTGGGGATCATGATGTACTACTAGGTGCCACTCATGATCGTTCTATAATTAATGGGTTAATTATAGACGGCCAACATAAATCGAAAGCCTATTTAGTCACACGCAATACGAGTAATCCGAGGGATTTAAAATGAGTTGAAAATTAGATTTTCCGATCAAGAGAAACGAGTCAAATCTGAGTTAATCAGAGGCGCAATGGAAGCTAAAAATGGCTAAGTCTTTTGAAGGCTTTTTGGGCGAATTAAATGAGTTTAATTCGCGACCGGTTCGGGTTGGTTTGGCCGGCCAAAGAGGGTGTTAACCCTCTTTGGGTGGCCGCCCAATAAAGGAGAATAAACCAAGTTTATTTTGGTTTAATTAATAAAATAAATCTAGTGTGATTTGTTTTATAAATTATGGATAAATAAATTTGTATAAAGAAATTTATATAAATAAAATTTATAGAAATTTATTCTTTTATGGAAGATTAAAATAATCCATGAATTAGTTTATTTTAATTTTATAAAATCAATTATGAATTGATTTTTCCATAATAAGAAAGTTTATAAATTTCTTATAAAATTTATTCCATAATTTAAAGAGAAGAAGAATTAGTTTTATTATAAATTAGTTTATAATAAAACTTGGTTTAAACGGAATAATTAGTTAAGAAAATTTATAGGATAAATTTCTTATAACTAATTCCGTTTAGAGGGAGACTTAGCAAAGAGTTGCTACTATATAAAGGAACCAAAGGCTAGCCCTTAACTCTGAACTAATCAATCAATTAATCAAGAGATTAATTACTCCCTCTCTCTTTCTCTCAATCTCCTCTCCTCCTCCTCTTCTTCCTCCATTAGGGCCGGCGCACCCTAGCCTCTCTAGGGCCGGCGCCCAACCACAACACCAACAAGGGTGTTTGCCGTGAGCTTTGAAGAAGGAGGAGAACTCGAAGACGAAGAAGAAGAAGCGGATAGCGACTCCTCTTTTCTCGGAATTCGATTCCGTTACTTCGTTGGTTAGTTTCCTTTCTTTCCTCTCTTGATCTTTCAAGTTGTGCCTATAGAGAATCTAGTAGTTCTCGTCGGCACAAAACTCGTGACTTTGTGAAGTCATCCCGAAGAGAACTCGGCGTGGACGCGAATAGAGGCGGAGCTTCCAAGGGACGCTACGGTTGGATCTCGTCCCTTACTTCAAGTTACGCGAGGTATAAAAGTAAATTAGTTTACTTTTCCGCAAAGTTTTATTTTATGATTATGTCAACACACCATAAGATTGCATGCTAGATACGAAGTTAAAATAATTTAAGAAATTATTTTATGCAAACTCTTCCGCTGCACGTAAAAATTTTAAATTTTACGAACTCGTATCCTTGTCGACATGCACCCGGTCCCAACAGGGGTATCAGAGCCGGTTAGTGTTCGACTTAATCAAATAATTGTTTTGTGGAAAACTTTGTCATGATCTCAATTTCAGAAAAATTTTTCCAATTATGGAAACTTTCGAATTATAATAAATTTTAGATTTAGGAATTTCAAAGTTTGGAAATCCTCATGAAATTTCGCAAACGTTTGAAATTTTCTATTTTCTGAAATTTTATAATAATTTCGAAACTTCCCATCTTTGGAAACTTTCCAATTTTGGAAACTTTTCTATTTTAGAAATTTCCCAATTTTGGAAATATGTAAGTTTCCTTTGTACCAGAAACTTACAATTATTCTGAAAATAAATTTTCGAAATCTCACAATTTTGGGCACTTTCTTTTAAGAAAGTCTAGACAAATTCATGGACAGTTAATTGACAATTAAATTTGAATTGGTTTTTAAATTGACAACAAAATTCTTTATTTTGGATTGAGCCTCGGGGAGCCGTCCAATTTAAAGTTAGTTGTTGTAATTTAATTTCCCAATTTTTTAATTGAAATTGTCATGTTTGATTGGATTGAGCCTCGGGGAGCCGTCCAATTGGATTTACAACACATTACTTTTCTTTGGGTATCTGAGCCTCGGGGAGCCACCCTTAGAAAACAATTTGTTGTAATTAATTAAATCCATGAATAAAATATGTTTAAGAGGTGATGCTCTTACATATTGTTGTCTCCAAAATTAATTAGGAAAATGATTTCCTATAGAGTTTCTTAAATGAGATTTTCATGAAAATAATATGTGGTTGAATTAAGGAATTTGTCTCTTAATTTAATAAGATTTGATTTAGAGAAATCAAAGTCTTGAACATATTATTTCCGAAATTAATTATGACAATTTAGGAAATTGTTTCCCAAAATAATTCCTTTAATAAAGTATGAAATTATAATTAGGAAATCCGGTTCCTAATTTAATTCATGAGACTTGATAAATTAAGTCACATACATACTTTGTTAAGGAAATCGTTAGTCATGACATAATTTTATGTCATGAATGTGCTTAAAAGGAATGAGACCCAAAACCCCTTACAAAATATTAAGGCCTACACCTTCCATTAATATGGTTAGAATCGGAGTTTTGTTTCTCGCTTGGGTTGATGGACACATCCATGCCCGACTTGAACCTCAACATGTTCAAACCATGGAATTAGTTTATGAATAATATAGTTCGAGTCAGAGGTCAATCATTAGTTTTGGTTGTTGGACACATCCAAGCCTGACTAAGCGGTTGAATGAGCTCCAACCATGTTAAAACTATTTCTTGATTAATGGGTCAGCCTTAAGCTTGGAGCATCGATTTGTTGTGCCACAGCCAAGGTCGATGTAAAGAGAGGTGCAGTTGGGTGCTATGTATAATGATACATACTTGTTAATGAGTTAACAACCCAATGTTTTATGCAAACATTCAATTAGTTGATAGCATAATGTGATAGTTACATATATGTGATGTGTAATCGGTATAATTACCTACCTTCATAGCTAAGAGGAACTTGATGGCCACAGCCATGATTGTTCTTATCTATGGTTGGATATCAACCTATTTGGAGATGTTCCTACGATCTCCCGAATTGATAATAAGGGTGAATCAATTCGAAAAATAAATAGGATTTAATTTATGTATGTTGATACATTCTTTAATAAATCTTCTCACATAATCTCAATTTGTATTTCTAGGTTAATCACTCGATCATGTCTTCTCTGAATTTGCGTTCCATCTTGGACACCAACAAATTAACTGGGCCTAACTTCATAGACTGGCTTCGAAACCTGAGGATAGTCCTTAAGGCAGAAAAGTCTGCTTGTGTCCTTGAAGATCAACTTCCCAAACGTCCTTCTGAAAATGCAACTCCAGACCAGTTTCCTGAGTTGCTCAACCTGCTGAAGACTATAGAGCCTTCTGTAAAGCAGGATCAGAAGACGATACTGTTAGTTGGTTCCTCAAAGAAAGGTTCTAAGAGGAAGGCCAAAGAACAGAATAAGGGAAAGAAGAAAAAGGCTAAAAAGACTGAAAAAAAACCAAAAGGCACTTGCCATCATTGTGGCAAGGAGGGTCACTGGCGAAGAAACTGCAAGATTTATCTTGAGTCCTTGAAAGAGAAGGCATCCGATGCCCCATCCTCTTCAAGTATCTTCATTATTGAATGTCACTCTATTTCCTCAAACACATGGGTACTTGATACTGGGTGTAGCTCACATATATGTAATGACATACAAGGGCTAAGGAATAGAAGAAGACTCGTCAAAGGAGAAGCGAATTTGCGAGTTGGAAACGGAGCAAAGATTGCTGCTGTTGCCATCGGAACATATTTGCTAAAGCTCCCCACTGGACGTG
>JAGFNQ010010438.1:0-13066 GCA_024364735.1 Boesenbergia rotunda | reverse complement strand
GTGCAGATTCCAAGAGAGGAATTCTGCCAATGTCACATGGTGTGAGTCTTTCGAAGACTCAGAGTCCCTCTTCTAGAGAGGAGAGAGACCGCATGGATAGATCCCTTATGATTCTGCCATAGGATCTATCATGTACGCCATGTTATATACTCGTCCTGATGTCTCGTATGCTTTGAGCATGACGAGCAGGTACCAGTCAGATCCAGGTGAACGTCATGGATAGCGGTCAAGAATATCCTTAAGTACTTGAGAAGGACTAAGAATATTTTTGATATTTGGAGGCGATGAGCATCTAGTTGTAAAGGGTTACACTGATGCCAGCTTCCAAACCGACCAGGATGATTACAGATCGCAGTCAGGGTTCGTGTTTTGCTTGAATGGCGGAGCTGTGAGCTGGAAGAGTTCGAAACAGGACACAGTTGCAGATTCTACAACAGAAGCTGAGTATATTGCTGCATCAGAGGCAGCAAAGGAGGCAGTTTGGATCCGCAAGTTCATCACTGAGCTTGGGGTGGTTCCTAGCATATCTGATCCCGTAGAGCTCAATTGTGACAACAATGGAGCTATTGCGCAGGCTAAGGAACCTCGCTCACACCAGCGGACCAAACACATACTACGGCGATTCCATCTCATTCGAGAGATCATCGATCGAGGAGATGTGAAGATTTGCAGAGTACCCACAGAGGCTAACGTCGCAGATCCCTTGACCAAGGCTTTGGCACAGATGAAGCATGATGGTCACACTAGGTCATTGGGTATTAGATACTACAGCGATTGGCACTAGTGCTAGTGGGAGATTGTTAGTGAGAGCCCTAGAGCCAATCATATGATGATTACTTTTTGAACTCATTGTATCATATTCTTGTATATATATTTCTTATATATAAAGGCATTTCTTATGGTTATTGTACTTATGTGTATTGGTGCCAAATAACTTAGTATAATAACGTCCTTGAGTAGAAGGTTCTTATCTATATCAATCGATTAGTTGAATCGATAGTGAGATGATATAGAGAACGCTACTTTTAATTATTCCTAGTCAAGTATTAACATTCAAGGACAATGTTAATGCATAGAGACTAGCATGTAGGTCAACATGATGACTTGATCTCACAAGTCATGGATATGAGATATCAAGTTGACACATGGGTATACATTAGAGAATGTATACTGAATGGCCCGCCATGAGAAAGTATCATGGATCGTTATATGAGTGTCATATACTTTCTCATGTGACTATTAGTATGACTATTAGTCCTTAGACCTGAAGTCACCATAGTTCCCTACATAAGAGTTATGTACTTTGGTTTCGTCAAACGTCACCCGTAACTGGGTGGACTATAAAGGCGATTACTGGGTATGTAACAAATTATGCGGAGGGATGTGAGTGATGTAGATGGGATCTATCCCTTCTATATGACGGGAGAGATATCATAGTCTTGATAGAGTGAGATCACTAAGTGCATGGCCATGCCCAAATAAGGCAATATGAGATATTGAGCTTATTTGATTATAGTGAGTCTACTTGGAGTTCAAGACACATAGATTGATTGGAGGATGACACGGTCTATGCCTCATGAAAGATCAATCTAGATATCAAGGATAGAAGGACGTTGTCACTTATTGTGATGGTCACAATTGTTAGTCACAATGGTGATGTTGGATCTCGACATTCTTGTAACTTGGGTAGCAATGATGTGTTGCTAGATACCTCTCATTGCTTATGTCCTTAAATAGGTTTAAGGGCATTGCCAACGTTACAAGAACCTATAGGGTCACACACATAGAGCAATAGATGGAGAATAAGTCCATATGATGGACCGAGAGTAATGAAGTCAAAGTTTGACTTTGGCTAAATATGGAAAGTCCATAAAAGGCAAGTTTGACTTGACTGAAATTAGACAACTTGAGTTGGACTCGAGTTTGATCCAAGTGTTGGATGAATCTAATCATGGGAGAATAATGAAGTCAAAGTTTGACTTTGGCTAAATATGGAAAGTCCATAAAGGCAAGTTTGACTTGACTCAAATTAGACAACTTGAGTTGGACTCGAGTTTGATCTAAGTGTTGATGAATCTAATCATGGGAGAATAATGAAGTCAAAGTTTGACTTTGGCTAAATATGGAAAGTCCATAAAAGGTAAGTTTGACTTGACTCAAATTAGACAACTTGAGTTGGACTCGAGTTTGATCCAAGTGTTGGATGAATCTAATCATGGGAGAATAATGAAGTCAAAGTTTGACTTTGGCTAAATATGGAAAGTCCATAAGAGGCAAGTTTGACTTGACTCAAGCCACATCACCTTGACTTGACCAAGTGATGACTTGGCATCATCATCAAGGCTAAGTAACCTCCCCATTTGAATTTTGAATTCAAATAAAGGGGTTATGGAAGGTGGTGGTCGGCCACTTATACACACAATATGAGTTTTTTTTTTTTGTGATTGATTCTTCTTCCAACTAGTTTTTGGTTTTAGCTCTCCCTCTCCTCTCATGTTGCCGAGACCCCAAAAGTGCTAGCACACTTTTGGGCTCTCCTCTCCACTCTCTTGCTTGTGTGGATACTTCTAGAGGGTTGCTACTTTGCATCCTTGAGATCCGACACCAACCGAGGAGCGAGCGGGAATTGCGGGGCACGCATCGAAGGTAGTTTTTCTCTTCTCTAATAGATCTAGGTTGTAGATCGGTTTTGAAGCATGTAAACGAGCACTCGTAAATTTTTGAAATGGTTTTCTTCGCTCGGATCCTTTCTATTGGGGCTTTCGGGGTTTCCGCGACGCGAAAAAGCGGTTTTCGCAGCCCGAAAAACCCTACAAGAAATTCACCAATGGTGATACTGCGTTGGCACGAACGCCGATAGATACGAGCCAGCATCTATCGAAAAACCGAGGAGAAAGTATCTCTTAGGTAGAGTGCGCTCGGGTGATTGGAAGTCTGATGTACTTGATGAATTGTACAAGACCAGACTTAGCCTACGCGGTATGAAAACTAAGTAGATACACGAGTAATCCTGATGTTGAGCACTGGAATGGGATAATAAGAGTACTGAGGTACTTGAGATATACTCGTGGAAATGGACTGCACTATATGAGATATCCTACTGTTATCGAAGGATACATCGATGCGAGTTGGATATCTGACATAAAAGACTCAAAGTCTAAGAGTGGATATGTGTTCACTCTGGGAAGTGCAGTTATTTCATGGAAATCTTCTAAGCAAACCGTAATAACCATATCCACGATGAAGTCTGAATTTGTAGCTTTTGACAAATGTGGTGAAGAGGTTGAATGACTACGGCAATTCTTAGAAGATGTACCGAGATGGTCGAAACTCGTGCTGGCAATTTGCATACATTGTGATAATCAATCGGCAATTGGCCAGGCTCAAAACCATCTATATAATGGTAAGTCAAGACATATAGGTCAGAGACACAATACCATTAGACAACTACTTTCAACTGGAGTTATCACTATTGACTATGTGAAGTCAAAGGATAACTTAGTGGATCCGCTAACTAAAGAGTTAAATCGAGAGTTAGTTGCAAACTCATCGAGAAGGATGGGTTTGATGCCGATAGAAAATGTCGGAGCAAAGGAAAACCCTGTTGGGACCGGGTGCATGTTGACATGGATGCGAGTTCGTAATTTTAAAATTAATTACGTGCAGCGGAAGGTTTAGCATAAATAATTTCTCAAATTATTTAACCACACATCTAAGCATGCAACTTTATCTTGTGTTGACATGATCATATATTTAAAATTTTGTAGAAATGTAAACTAATTTACTCAATACCTCACGTAACCCGAAGGAAGGGACGAGATCCAATCGTAAGCGACCCTCGAAAGCTCCGCCTCTATTCGCGTCCACGCCGAGTATCTTCGGGATGACTTCGCAAAGCCACGAGTTTCATGTTCTCGAGAACTACTAGATTCTCCGAGAACGCGACAAGAAAAACCAAGAGATAAGTAATCACATCGGAAAAACTCACTACCAAGGTTGGCCGGAATCACAATTCCGGCGAGAAGGAGGAAGATGACTTGCGCCCAATCCCAAGGTGATGATGGCCGGAGAGGAAGATCATCCCAACGGAAGAACTTCATCGCCTCGGTGTTTCTCCTTGTGCTCACGGCAAGAAGAAGGGAGAAGAGCCTTGTGGCCGGCCAAGAGGAAGAAGGGAGGAGAGGGAGAGAGCCCAGGCAAGAATACTTCCATTGATTTCCAAGTCTTGCCTTGGGTCCTTTATATAGTGGTCTCTCAACCATCAAGCCTCTCAAAAAAAAGACTTATTCTATCATGCCAAGTTTTATCATATTTTAATTCATGATAAAAATCGACAAAGTCTCCTTTTTTCTTATGGAATAAATTTTCTTATCTTGGTAAATCAATCCATGATTGATTTTATAAAATAAAATAAACCAATCCATGGTTCATTTTAATTTCCATGAAAAATAAACCAAACCTTGGTTTATTATATAAAAATTTATATCATCCATAATTTTATAAAACAAACCACACTTGGTTTATTTTATAAATTGAACCAAAAACTTGGTTCTCTCCCTTTATTATGGCCGGCCAAGCAAAGAGGATGGAGACCCTCTTTGGCCAGCCCATCCAAGCCACGCCCCAATGAATTAAACTTATTTAATTCATCTATTAAGTCTTCAAAAGACTTAGCCATTTTACGCTTCCGATGCGTCTCTGAAAAATTCAGATTCGACTTATCGTTTGGCTTAACCAAACCTAATCTCTCTTGATTGAAAAATCTAATTTTCAACTTGTTTTAAATCCCTCAGATTACTCGTAGTGCGTGTGACTAAATGGGCTTTCGATTTATGTTGGTCGTCTATAATTAATCAATTAATTATAGAACGATCATGAGTGGCACCTAGTAGTACATCATGATCCCCAATTAATCGAAAGATCAACGGTTGACCTCAGAAACAATTCTGAAATCCTTCAGCGGCTATAATGAATCGTGCACCATTCCCTTCACCATCTTATACCCACTTGGTTCAGGACATGGTCTTTGTGTGTCAGTCCCCACTAGGCTGACTACGTCACACCTAGCCCAAGTAACGTTTTCTCGTCCTACGGATTCTAATTACTTTCATGTATCTAAGAGATTCATACTCTGAACATGTCATGCTCTGGCCAGAGGCTTCGAGTAACAATCTGATGATAGGCTTTGGGTATACATCTCCTCGCAAGGAGTGGTGAATCCTTTGTAGGTTGTTCAAACATCTTCGGGCACTTCGGCTTATACCTAATCATCCTGGGTCCACACCTCCTTGGAGATGCTTGCTTAAGATGTCAAAGTATAAGTCTCCATGACCAAGATGACATGAACACCGCAAGTCAAAGGAACATCGAACATAAGCTGTAGTAAGAACTTCATTGACATATCTATATTTAGACTACCATATGAAGTTTTACAGCCAGTCACTCCATGAACTAGTTCCCTTAACTAGCATTCATGCTTATCTCCGGACATCCCAATGTCACCAGCCAGTGAGAATGAGCTGATTAGAGAATAACTCATGCTAGTCTCAATAGAATTGATAGTGTCCGTATTTATCAATTCATCGACTAGGGACAATTTCAATACTTCACAATTGCACATGTAGAGATAATCACTAGTTGTGAATTCATCACAAATTCTCTCATGCTGTGGATTGTATTGCGGGCATTCAGTAAATGAGTTTAAGATCTCAATCAAATACATAAACATGTATACTCAAATAATGAATATTTATTTATTAAAATAAATGATTATAATCATAAGGCGATTGCCTTAAGACATTTTTCTCATATTGCTAACAAACTCCCACTTGGCCTAATACCAATCGCTACGGTATCCAATACCACAGGCTCTAACATGACCCTCAAACTTGCTTTGAGGCAAGGCTTTAGTTAAAGGATCCGCTAAATTCCTTTCAGTGGGAATTTTCTCAATTTGTATATCATTCCTACTTATAATCTCTCTGATCATATAATAGCGGCGAAGCACATGTTTGGATCCCTGATGAGACCTTGGTTCCTTTGCTTGTGCAATAGCTCCATTGTTGTCGCAGTAAACCGGTATTGCTTCATCAATGGTTGGAATCACACCAAGTTCTGAGACAAACTTCTTGATCTAGACTGTTTCCTTTGCTGCTTCCGAAGCTGCAATATATTCCGCTTCCGTGGTAGAATCCGCTACGGTGTCTTACTTGGAACTCTTCCAACTTATTGCGCCTCCATTCAAAATAAATACGTATCCGGAATGAGATTTGTGTTGATGCAGTCTGGCCCGGTTGTTGTTTTGTGTTTGACAATGATTTAAGTTTGTTTGAGCGAATTTGGGTTAAAGTCCCGGTGAGTGGGCATGAAACCCTGGTGAGTGAAGCCAGGTCCTAGCTTGTGAAGCTAGGTTGAAATCCCGGTGAGTGAAGCCGAGTCCTGGTGAGTGAAGCCAGGTGATGGAATGTAAAATACGGTGATTCGAAAATCCGGACCAGAAAATTTTTCGAGATTTTTTCGGATAGAGTCGAGGGTTTCCGGCCATACGGGAGGAGCCCAAGGGGCTTTATTGAAAAAAACTTAAAACTTATCAAGGGTTTACGGGTAAACTTTTAAATTTTGAAAAGGGTAAATAATCTAACCCTAGAGATTTATGGAGGTGCATTATAATAAATTGGAGGGTTAAAAAGCCCTAAGGGTAGGATTATGATTACTAAAAGTTGAGGGGCCTTTCTGTAAAAAGCCCTCACCTTATAACCTCACTTTTCGCTCGGCCGCAACCACACCCGAGCCCTAAGCTTCCGCCGCACCTATTTCCCTTTCTTCTCGCGTGACCTAGCCACAGCCGCAGCGCCGATTCCTCCGTTTTCTTCTCCTCTTCTCTCGGTCCACGGCGATGACCATCCGTCGATTCGCCTTCAAGAGGGGGACTTAGGGGGCATGGATTGGCGACTGAGGAGATCGAGATCTTCCCCTCGCCAACATCTCCTCTGGCCCAGCGACGCCATGGAGAGGATCATGCACTGCCCATCGTGCACCACTTGTCGAGGGAGCCAAGTGCCATCTTCTGACCTCGGCCATGAGAAGCCATCCTTATTCGGCTTCTTCTCCTTCCACTCAGTCTTCTCGGACCTACAAGGAGTGGAGGCGCTTTCGGACCCTACTTGGGAAAATATCCTGCTCTTGAGGTCGCCGATCAGAGCATTCGATTGTGAGATGGGATTTAGCTCACCGGAGTTGAACAAGGGAGCATTGCTGACTTCAACTCGGGTATGAGAATTTCATTCTTGAGCTTGCTGAAATTGGATTAAGTGTTGTTGATTTATTGTTCTTTGGTGCCGTGAGATGATTTTTTGGAGTTGGCATTATAGGTTTAGCCGTGAGGTCCTGTTCTACTATGAGACTTATGGTGAGTTTTGATTTTTATTTGGATGATTTTGTTGTAGATCAGTGAGTGTGCCCTGGGTTACCGTGAGCCTTGGCTGTGTGCCATGGGGTTTAATTCGAATGTGTGTTGTTTATGTGTTTGGATGATCGGTAGAAGTTTCAATAGATGTAGTGTATTGTTGTTGGATTTTGGGACATGTTTATGGTGGCATTTGGTCCAGACGAATGTCCTGTTGGGGTATTTTTCTGTTTTGGAGCTTCAATCGCAGAGTTAATTGGATCCTTTGTGGTTCTTTCTTGCTTAGAGCTAGAATGACTCAAGGGTGGTTAGTGTTGGACTGGTAGGGTGATATGAGGTTGTTTGGGTTCTTTCTGTGAGATACCTGTTTGGTTGGCTTTGATCTCCGAGAAATCTGAGGTAAGGTCTTTGATTGATCCTGATCTTAATGTGGATCATTTCTTTGAATCAAAGCTGAGTTATGGGCTTTAGGGTTGTGATGTTGGTGTTTAAACTCACATCTGGCAGTTGGTTTGGCTTGGGGATTTGTTAGTTAGCTATCGTTTGTACAAAAGCTAATTAAATACATCCTTATACAGGAGCTTGATTGGATTATTGACGGGTGGCTCTTTCTGCCTGATACAGACTTCACCTATTTGGAGGCGGGTACCCTTGACTTATCTCTTTTGATATTGTCATATTGTTATGCATAGACTGTTATAGATAGCAGTAAGATTATATGCTATTCCTTATTTATTATGCCTGTCCTGGATACTTGTTAGTTATCCCTGAGTTATCATGTCTGTTCTGGATACTTGTTAGTTATCCCTGAGTTATCATGTCTGTTCTGGATACTTGTTAGTTATCCCTGAGTTATCATGTCTGTTCTGGATACTTGTTAGTTATCCCTGAGTTATTATGCATGTCCTGGATACTTGTTAGTTATCCCTGAGTTATTATGCATGTCCTGGATACTTGTTAGTTATCCCTGAGTTATTATGCCTGTTCTGGATACTTGTTAGTTATCCCTGAGTTATTATGCCTGTTCTGGATACTTGTTAGTTATCCCTGAGTTATTATGCCTGTCCTGGATACTTGTTAGTTATCCCTGAGTTATTATGTCTGTTCTGGATACTTGTTAGTTATCCCTGAGTTATTATGTCTGTCTTGGATACTTGTTAGTTATCCCTGAGTTATTATGCTTGTTCTGGATACTTGTTGTTTAACCCTGAGATATTATGCGGTTAGTTTCATACGGTATCAGGTATTGTCATATCTATATGTATGCTTAGATATCGTGAAGTATCTCTTGTGTTTGACATTGAGAGATCTGTAGTTTCCGGCCAGTATACCTTGTAGGTTACCTGTATTTCCTGTTATAGGATTTCAGACTGAGACTTAGTATACTGAGGACTTGGGGAGGGAGGTATGTGTATCTATCATACACCATCCTTGCATTGTTGCATGCCGGCGATCAGCGACTCCCTTGTGGTTGAGCCTAATCGTCTTCCGGCACATGATATGCACACACGGCCACTCATGGGTTAGTGGATACCGCTGGGTATGTGCATTTGCTCTGTATTGCTCCGCTCGTCCGCTCAGGGGTAGTGGTTTCGGAGCGTGGTAGCAAGCAGGGATCCCTTCTCTACCCACAGACCAGAGAAGATGAGAGAGATATCTCCCCCATATATACATGGGGCAGAGCGATAGCTCCACCAGCATCCTGTCCTCTCGGTCACTCAGGAGCAGTGATAGCAGAGTACGGACAGTGTCACAGCTCTACCCACTCGGCCGACACAGTATCGTCTGTCTCGGTGGCTTGACTGGAGTTAGGGGGTGACCATGGCATTGCACCATGTGCATATTTTGCATCGTGCATTGTTTGCTGCACTTGATTGCTGCACTTGTTTGACATGCATATTCTGGAGACTTGTTATCTGAGATTATATGTCTATTGATATTCCCTTGGTACTTATTATCCTCTTTTCAGGTTAGATGGATTCTGGTATGTATCTTTATTCAGTATCTTCAGTATACCCCTTTCCTATTGTTCATATGAAGTTGTATCAGCGTAGACTTCTATTGTTATTATAACATACTATGCATATCTACTGGGTATTCGCTGAGTTTATGGACTCACACCGTTGCCATATGTTTTTTTATTTCAGGTTGAGATACTTGGAGTCGCCAGAAGAGCCCAGCAGCCAGTCCCTACCCATCGTGAAGACATGGTTATGTGTTTGTACTGGGCAGTGCATTTGTTTCATATGTCCTTAGTGATTTATATATGTATTACGAGTGTGTCGTGTGCCCTAAGGGGTTGTTGTATTGGTTGTTCTATCCTAAGTCGGACCGGTCCGCAGTCAGGTATGATTTATTTTGTGTTATGGTCAGTTTATGTTTTGGTTTTGAGGCCTGAGGCCAAATTATTATCTGCGTGTGTGTTTGGATAGTGTATGTATGTGTAAATTGTCCGCCGGACAGGGGAGATGTTGTCCGATTTTATATTGGAACAGCGGCTCTTGGGTCTCGGGGCGTGACATGGAAATCCCGGTGAGTGAAGCCGGGTCCTGGTGAGTGAAGGAGGGTTAGGTGCAAATTCCCATCTTGGAGAATTAGGTGAAAAAGTCCTGGCTTGGAGGGTCAGGTCCTAGCTTAGAGGGCTAGGTTTGGAAAAGTCCTAATTCAGAAGGGTTGGGTGAAAAGTCCTAGCTTGGAGGGCTAGGTGAAAAGTCCTAACTTGGAGGGTTAGGTGAAAAGTCCCAACTTGGAGAATTAGGTGAAAAGTCCTGGCTTGGAGGGTCAGGTGCCTAGCTTGGAGGGCTAGGTTGGATGAAGGTCTAACTCGGAGGGGTTGGGTGAAAAGTCCTAGCTTGGAGGGCTAGGTGAAAAGTCCTAACTTGGAGGGTTAGGTGCAAATTCCCAACTTGGAGAGTTAGATTGAAAAATCCTTAGCTTGGAGGGCTAAGGTGAATGAAATCCTAGCTTGGAAGGCTAGGTATGCATCCCTGGATCGGTCTGGTGACCGATCAGGGAGTTGGCACGCTGCTCCTTCGAGGATCGGTCTGGTGACCGATCCAGCGATGTCTGATCGGTCTGGTGACCGATCAGGGAGTGTGTGTTTCACTCACTGCACAGCTCCTGATTGGTCTGGTGACCGATCAGGGAGCGAACAGTGAGTTGAGTTCCCTTGCTGATCTACTCCTGATCAGTCTGGTGACCGATCAGGAATACTGTTCAAATCGGTCTAGTGAACGATCAAGTGTCGCGAGATTCTCCTTATGACCGATCAGGATGACTCCTGATTGGTCTGGAAGCAGCCTGATTGGTCTGGTGACCGATCAGGCAGGAGCCTGATTGGTCTGGGGACCAATCAGGAGTGTGCAGAAAACTGCTGGATCGGTCTGGTGACCGATCAGGCTCCTTCCTGATCGGTCTGGTGACCGATCAGGAGCAGAACTTTAATTCAAATACGCTGTCAGAAGCTCTGATCACGCTGTTTTCTCTGCCGATTCTCTGATACATTGCTGATATATGTTGATATGAGTTGCTAAGCTTCTATTGGAGTGTGCAGGCTTTACAGGGATGATTCAAACATTGGAGGAGAGTCAATGGGAGGCTTTCCTTGGAGCAGGTTTGGTTGTTTCCTTGTTTCAGGTCTCAACGGCGTCTGGAGAGCAGCTGGCAACTGACGGAGGCTCAGCTGGAGAGGGTCTTCAGTGGACTGAGTGCTCAGGGAGTCAGGGGGTCAGGCTGTGGCTTCAGTGGATGCTGATGGAGAGCCTGGTGATGGGAGCAGATGCTTAAGACGAGGCTGGAAGCAGAGGAGCAACAACGGGAAAACAGACAGGAACTTGAGGAGTTTGGCTGGGCTGTGTGTTGTGCTCTCTGTTGCCTGGTGCTTGAGCGTTCTTGTTTCATCTTTGTGAGCTATCCTTCTCTTAGTCTCGTGAGCTTATCTTGTATCCTATTGAGACGCTTGTGGAGAGGTTTCTCCACCGAGAAGGAGGCGCTGTTTTATCCGGGTCACCGGGGCTTGATCTGCCGACGATCAAGGGATCGCCCACCTTACGGGAACGCCAAGGAGTAGGGGCAAGTTATCCCCGAACCTTGTACATCTCCGTCTTAGCGATTTGGTTTGCTTTCTTTCTTTGTATTGTTCTGTTTGTGCTGTTTGCTTCCGCTGCTACTAACCTGATCACGCAGAAAACTTAAGAGAGCAAATTTTAGTGATTGGCTATATTCACCCCCCCTCTCTAGCCATCTCGTTCCCAACAATTTGGAGTCATCCTTATCTGTCTGGAAACTGACATCTGTATACCCACGTATTACCATATCACCTTCTCCATATATTAGGAACACATCCTTAGTTCTTCTTAAGTAATTGAAGATTGTCTTGACAGTCGCCCAATGATCCATTCCTGGATCAGACTGGTATCTGCTTGTGACGCTCAGAGCATACGATACATCAGGCCTAGTACATAACATAGCATACATGACAGATCCTATCACGGATGCATAAGGAATCTTATTCAAGCAAATCCTCTCGTCTTCTGCGCGCAGACACATAGACTTCAAAAGGTTGATCCCATGCCTGATGGGAAGGTAACCTTTCTTGGATTCCGACATGTTAAACCTTTTAGCACTCGGTCTATATATGTAGACTGCGAAAGACCAAGCAATCGTTTTGATCTATCTCTATAGATTCTAATCCCAAGGATATAGGTTGCTTCTCCCAGGTCTTTCATGGAGAAAGTTTTGGACAACCAAATTTTAACTGACTGTAAGACTGATATATCGTTTCCTATAAGTAATATGCCATCGACATATAACACTGGGAATACGACTGCACTCCCACTAACCTTCTTGTACACACAAGGTTCGTTAGGATTTTGTGAGAAATCAAACTCTTTGATTATCTCATCAAAACGGATATTCCAGCTCCTGGATGCTTGCTTTAGTCCATATATGAATCGTCGAAGCTTGCATACTTTGGTTTTATTAACCGATGTGAAACCTTCAGGTTGTATCATGTATACATTCTCAAGTAGGTTTCCATTAAGGAAAGTTGTTTTCACATTCATTTGCCATATCTCATAATCATAATGAGCTGCTATGGCCAGGAGCATCCGAATGGATTTAAGCATAGCTACTGGTGAATAGGTTTCGTCATAATCAATTCCTTGTTTCTGACGATATCCTTTTGCCACTAATCTAGCCTTAAAGGTAACAACATTACCTTCCATGTCGGTTTTCTTCTTGAAAACCCACTTGCACCCTATGGGCTTAATCCCTTCAAGTGGGTTAACCAAGTCCCATACTTGATTTTCGTACAAGGAATCCATTTCCGACTTCATGGCTTCAAGTCATTTATCTCTTTCTGAATTTTTTTAGAACATCTTCATAACTGATAGGTTCGTCATCGTTAATGAATAACACGTCGTTCGATTCAATTATGAGAAATCCGTATCTCTCTGGAATATTGCGTGTCCTATCAGACCTACGAAGAAGTGGTGTTGTTTTAGGTTCAACTGATAGCTCATCATTATGAGTTATTGGTTGTGGGTCTAGACTAGGTGTCTCTGTAATGTCTATTGGAGTTTCTTGAACTTCTTCAAGTTCAATGCTACTCCCACTGTTTTCTTGTAAAAGAAATACTTTTTCTAGAAATACAGCATGCCT
>JAGFNQ010010437.1:0-38201 GCA_024364735.1 Boesenbergia rotunda | reverse complement strand
TCCTAGAATGGATATCAGATTTCTAAGTAAGAAGACAGTTTATATCTAGAGATGTAGTAGTGATTTCTTGTTTCCTTATGCATTATTAGATGGCAAGAAGAGGCCGAGCTCCTAATGCTAATAACAGAACTCCAGTTCCAGATAACAGTGAGCCTGGCACAGAACAGCCAAACCTGATGGCAGTCATTGCTCAAATGCAAGCTCAGATTACAGAACAACAGAAGACCATCGCCACACTGATGGCGAACCAGCACCCAGTGCCCCCTACACCACCCACAGCAGGAGTGGGAACTCCAGTGGTAGCTGAAGTTCCACCAGTCGCACAGGAGACCCCTGCCGTGAACCGAAGACAAGAAGCATACCTCGTCCAGTGGCAGAGGCTGAAACCCGAAAGCTTCTCAGGCACGACTGAGCCCTGGGATGCCCAGGCTTGGTTCAAGACTTTAGAGAGCACAATGGAGCTTCTTGACTGGCCAGAGGTTGAGAAGGTCAAATGTGCCTCCTTCTGCCTAACTGGAGATGCTCGTATGTGGTGGGAGCGAGTCAAGAGTAAGAAGATAGTCAACCAGATGAGCTGGGCAGATTTTGAGCACGAGTTCTATGAGGAATTCTTCCACATGAAGGTTACCAACAAGCACTTCGAGGACTTCATGGAATTCAGACAGGGTAGCCTACCAGTGGGAGAAGCAGTTGCAAAGTTCAACAGACTAGCTCGCCTCTGCCCAGAGCTAGTCAGCACAGAGAAGGAGCGAGTCAGACTGATGCTTCGCATGCTGAACCCGGAGATAGCACTCAACGTGAACAGCGGGATGCACCGACCCCAGACCAGCGAGGAGTTAGTCAGTAGTGCTCTAATCTCAGAGCACTACCTGAATAACATCAAGGCACAGCAAGCACAGCAGAAGCCAGTCCTGACTGAGAACAAGACAATAGGAGGACAGAAGCCTCAGCCAAATAACCAGAACTGGAAGAATAAGAACCACAAAAGGAAGCAGTGGCCTGGCAGCCAAAAAGGAAACTCAGAGAACAAGCAAGCTAGGTATCCACCTTGTCCTAAGTGTGGGAGGACCCATCCAGGAGCGTGCCTTTTGGGTGCAACTGGATGCTACTCATGTGGACAAGAGGGACACAGATCCAGAGACTGCCCAAACAAGTTTAAGGTACTTCCTCAGCAGTCCGTACAGCATGGAGGCAAGCCTCAGTTACACTACATGCCTACTATACTGGAGGGACCTCAGATCAGTCAGAGAGGGTTGGAAGCAGCACCAGTTCCAACCAATGCCAGAGTCTTTTCCCTCACGAAGGAAGAAGCTGCCAGCGCCTCCACGGTCGTAACAGGTCAAATAGTTATTTTACAGCATTTAGCTACTACACTGTTTGACACTGGGGCGACCCATTCTTTCGTATCAGTACCTTTTGCTAGTAAGTTACAGGTGCCTACAGAGAGTTGGGAATCCAGATTCCTGACAACTCTCCCTTCAGGGGAAATCATGGAGTCCACCCAGAGGCTCCGGGCTGTGCCAATCAAGATTTCAGACCGAGAGCTATATGTCGATCTGATAGTTCTTGCGATGCAGGACTTCGACATCATACTGGGCATGGATTTCCTCAGTAAGTACAGCGCTTCAGTGGACTGCCGTAGAAGGAAGGTGGTTTTCAGCCCAGAGGGAGAACCACCATTCGAATTTCAGGGAGCCCCAAGGAGGAAGACTCAGAAATTTCTCTCAGCCTTGGCAGCCCACCAGATGCTAGAGCAAGGGTGTGCTGGTTTTCTTGCACACATAGTGGACTCAGAAGCAAAGAAAGAACTCAAGCAGGAGGATGTACGGGTAGTCTGTGAATATCCAGAAGTGTTCCCAGAAGAATTACCTGGACTACCTCCCAACAGAGAAGTGGAATTCGAGATCGAGCTAGTGCCTGGTACCGGTCCGGTCTCGAAGGCCCCTTATCGTATGTCTCCAGCAGAGTTGAAGGAATTACAAGAGCAACTCCAGGAGCTACTAGACAAGGGCTTCATTCGCCCGAGTCATTCACCCTGGGGAGCTCCTGTACTTTTCGTGAAGAAGAAGGATGGGTCTATGCGTCTGTGCATAGACTACAGAGCTCTGAACAAGGTAACCATCAAGAACAAGTACCCCCTTCCTAGAATAGATGATTTATTTGATCAGCTCAAAGGGGCTACAGTGTTCTCGAAGATAGATCTGCGTTCTGGGTATCATCAGCTAAAGGTTAAAGAAAGTGACATCCCCAGGACGGCCTTCAGAACAAGATACGGCCACTACGAATTTGTAGTGATGCCTTTTGGAGTAACCAATGCTCCAGCAGTCTTCATGGAGCTGATGAACCACATCTTTAGGGAGTATCTCGATAAATTCGTCATTGTGTTTATTGATGATATTCTCATATACTCACAGACTCCAGAGGACCATGCTACACACTTGAGGATAGTGCTGCAGATCCTTCAGCAGGAGAAGCTCTATGCAAAATTCTCAAAGTGTGAGTTTTGGCTAAATCAGGTGACCTTTCTAGGTCACATTGTATCCAAAGAAGGCATTCAAGTTGATCCAGCCAAGATAGAAGCAGTCAGCAACTGGTGTAGACCCAAGAGTGCCAGTGAGATCAGAAGCTTCTTAGGCCTGGCAGGATATTACAGGAAATTTGTGGAGGACTTTTCCAGGATAGCCTCTCCACTCACAGCTTTAACCAGAAAGAACAAGAAGTTTGAATGGTCAGATAAATGCGAGCACAGTTTTCTAGAGCTGAAGAAGAGACTGACCAGTGCTCCCATCCTGACTGTTCCAGAGAGTGACAAGGTCTTCGACATCTACAGTGATGCATCCAAGCTGGGCCTTGGAGATGTCCTCATGCAAGATGGTAAAGTAATAGCATATGCCTCCAGACAGCTCAAGGACTACGAGAAGAATTATCCTACGCATGACCTTGAGCTAGCAGCTGTGGTTTTTGCACTGAAGCTTTGGAGACATTACCTGTATGGAGTGCAGTGCAGAATCTTCACAGACCATCAGAGTTTGAAGTACTTCTTCACTCAGAAAGATCTGAATATGAGGCAGCGCAGGTGGCTAGAGTTGGTCAAAGATTATGACTGTGAAATCCTCTACCACCCAGGTAAAGCTAATAAAGTGGCAGATGCACTGAGCAGAAAATCCTGTGCGGCACTGATGTCCTTATCATCACTGTCTCTACCACTTCAGAAAGAAATAAAGAATTTTGGAGTCGAGGTAATAATTGGGCAACTTTCTGCATTGACTCTAGAGTCAACCCTGCTTGTGGATATACAAAGAAAGCAAAGTCAAGACCCAGAAATCCAGAAGATCAAGCAGGGGATCCAAGAGGCAGAACATTCAGAGTTTCGAGTATCAGACAGTGGCATCCTCTATTTTGGAGACCGCCTTTGCGTCCCCAATGATGAGGAACTAAGAAGAATATTCTAGAAGAGGCCCACAGTACCCCATACTCTATGCATCCTGGTTCTACCAAGATGTATCAAGATTTAAAGAAAGTTCTGGTGGTCTGGACTCAAGCGAGACGTGGCCAGATATATCAGTACCTGCTTGACCTGCCAGAGGGTCAAAGCCGAGCACTAGAGACCAGGAGGAGTTCTGCAGCCACTTCCCATTCCAGAGTGGAAGTGGGAAGAAATATCCATGGACTTTATCACAGGTCTTCCAAGAACCACCCATGGACATGATGCAATTTGGGTGATAGTGGACAGATTGACCAAGTCTGCCCACTTCCTAGCCATCAAGTTATCGCATTCGGTAGAGCAGTTAGCACAGCTGTACGTGAAAGAAGTAATCAGGCTTCACGGAGTTCCGAAGTCGATCGTGTCTGACAGAGATGGGCGATTCACCTCCCATTTTTGGAAGTGTGTTCAGGACGCCTTAGGCACCAGACTTCAGTTCAGCACAGCTTTCCATCCCCAGACAGATGGACAGACAGAGAGAGTAAATCAGATTTTAGAAGACATGCTCAGGGCTTGTGCATTGGACTTTAAAGGTAGTTGGTGTAAATTTCTGTGCTTAGCTGAGTTTGCCTACAACAATAGCTATCAGGCCACCATCAGGATGGCACCTTATGAGGCATTATATGGCAGGAAATGTAGATCACCCATATGTTGGCAAGAAGCTGGTGAGAAGAAAGAGATGGAGTCAGGACTAGACAGCCAGACTGAGCTTATAGATGAGACCACTCAGGCTATCCAGACGATCCGCCAGAGGATTGAGACTGCCCAGAGTCGACAGAAAAGTTATGCTGACACACGCCGTAGACCACTTGAATTCCAAGTTGGAGATTCAGTATTTCTCAAGGTCGCTCCATGAAGGGAGTGGTGAGATTTGGCAAGAAGGGCAAGCTAAGTCCTCGCTACATAGGACCCTACAGATCATAAAGAGGGTTGGTAAGGTAGCATATGAGCTGGACCTACCAGAGGATATGTCAGCTATCCACAGTACATTTCATGTCTCTATGCTAAAGAAGTGTATTCACGACCCTAGCCAAGTGATTCAGCCTCAGTCAGTACAGATCCAAGAAATCTTAGTTATGAGAGCAGACCGACACAGATAGTGGACAAAGCAGTTAAAAGATTAAGAAACAAAGAAGTGCCACTAGTGAAGGTCATCTGGCAGAATCAAAAGCATGAAGAGGCTACTTGGGAACGTGAGGACAGCATGAGAGAACGATATCCAGAGTTATTCTAAGTTCGAGGACGAACTTTTTATAAGGTATGGGGGATTGTAACGCCCCAAAATTTCCATTTTTAGTTTTTAAAGTCCTTAGAATTATTTAGAAATGGTTTAGAAATATTCTAGATATTTTTAGGAATTTTTAGAGTATTTTTATGGAATTTTCCGAGTCCGTTTGGTATTTTTGGAAAAAGAAAAAGAAAAAGGAAAAAAAGCCAAAAATGGAAAAACTAATTAAGGGCAGCCGGAGATCGAACCTGCGACCACCACGAGACCAAGGGAGCGCGCGGCCAGCTGGGCTAGGTATCAAGCACAGAAAAGGAAAGAAAGACAAATATTTAAGCTGTAGTTAAGTTAATCCGCCCCTTAAGTATAAATAGCTAATTAAAGAGAGAAGTTTTATTTTCTCTCAAACCCTCTCCCTCTCCCAAGTTGCGCCGACTCTCTCTCTCCCTCTCCTCTCTTGGGCGACACCAACACCAAGCCAAGAGAGCCGTCCGAGACCCTTCTCCAAGAGATAATCCTATATTCGGGATCCCCGCGACGAGAGGAACGCGTAGACGTGAAGAATTCTCCGAGATCTCAAGTTTCTTCCGAGTTCTAGACGTCAATCTTGGTTGTAAGTCCAAGATATCAATGTAAGTACTGCTCACCTGCAGTAAGAGGCGGTTTTTCCGCGAGAATTTCCTTTAAAAGTTTTTAAAAGAGATATTTCCTTTTTGTTTAGTTTTTGCATGTGATCTTAGTTCATTATATGCTTATATATGTTGATAATACCCTATGTGAGTTTAGGGCCAAGAAAAGCTATGAGAAAAGAAAAGAAGATAAAGATAAGAAAAGAAAAGGCCAAGGCCTTAAGAAAATCCCCAAAAGTCAAGACTTAGGGATTTTAGCACGCAAGGTGCTCCAGAAAATGCCAAGGCATTTAAAGATAAGAAAGAAAAGAAAGAAAAGCTATTTTATTTTATAAGGCCAGTACCCGGCGTCCAAGGGCGTCGTTAAAGAAATCCAGGTGTCCAATTCCAAGGTCTTGGCCCTGGTAGACCAAGGTCTGCTCTATTAGGATTGGTGGCTCGCTACCCCAACCTTTTAGGGAACGCGCATGAGATGGTACTTACGTCTTCAGTGGATCCAAGTGATTATTATTTTCAAGTATATGCTTTAGCAAAGTTTCGAAAGTTTAAGAAAGTTTTCAAAAAGTTAAAGAATAGCTAAAGTTTCAAGTTGAGCCAAGAAAAGTAGATTGAGATTATTTATTGCTTGAGTATGCATGTTTTGAGTTATACATGTTCTTAGTTTTCTTTCAAGCATATTAGTATCTCATATGATTTCAGTTTGATCTAGAAGCATGTTTGCACATTTCGAGTTTTGTGAGCTAGATAGTACTTACTAAGCTTTTTGCTTACTAGTTGCATTTCCTCTTATTGCAGATAAAGGTAAAGGCAAGCAATTCTGAAGGAAGGCGACGAGGCGGTGCTGAGCAAAGTGTGTGTGGTGGCTGATTATGGAGAGATCTTTGAGACGAGACTATTTAGTTATTTGAATTGCAATGTTTAAGTTTATTCAAATTTCAAGTTCTTGCTTATGGAGATTATAGAGTATTTGAGTTTTGGATAGTTTTACATGCTCAATTGCTTAGAGTAAAGATTCCATGTCATTTCATTTAGCTTATATACTTTTATGATTGCATTGGATAAGTAGAAAAGTGAGTAGTTAGAAATATTGATACTTTGTTAGAGAAAAAGGTGTTTGTGCCAAGATAGTATCAATTTCCCTTTCGAATCAAGTTTTATTGCTTAAGTATGTCTAGAAAAGTTGCTTTCTCATTCCATAATGCCTTAGTGATGTTATAGAACTTTGTATGATGAGTTTAAATGGTTAGAAGTCAAGATTGGTACAAACTCTATTGTTAAAGTTTATATAAACTTGTTTAGTTTATTTTCTTCCATAAAAGTCCTAAATTCAAGTTTATGGATTCGTTTGATTGGCTAAATTGTTTAGGAAACTGATATAGAGTATAGAAATGATGTCGTAATTTGATATGGCTCGAAATTGAAGGAATGGTGGACTTGGAAAGCAACTGCCGAAACCTGTAAAACTGCTCATAGGCGTATCAGTCGACTGCCACGTCATCAGTCGACTGGTACGGGCAGTTTGTGAAGGGTAAGGCTGTTTTCAACAGGTATTAGCTATGGGATTTGAGAAGAAAGTATGGCATGGTATTATTATACATGATTGCTTAAGTTAGAATTTAAAAGTTTAAAAAAAAAAAAACAAGATTTCCGCAATTTTCTTTAGTCATGTATAAAAGTTGAGAAGTAGAGAAAAGTAACGATCCGTCTAAAGACAGTAAGAAGGCGGGTCGCTACAATAAGGGAACATAAATTAACATTATCAAGATTTTTGGCTTAATTATAGACCTTTAAATCATGGTGGCCGAAACCCTTAAACTTAGGGTTCTTAGTTTTGTTTCTTTCATGTTGGCCGAAACCCTAGGGTGTCCTAGGGTACTTCAAAAATTCCCAAAAATTGTACTTAACCTCTACACATCATAAGGGAACATTAAATAACATTATCATGATTTTTAGCATAATTATAGACCTATAAAACATGGTGGCCGAAACCCTTAAGCATGAGGGTCTTGGTTTTCTTTCCTTTCAACATCAAATTCGAAAACTAACCAATATATCATGGTAAAAATCATGGAAATCATAGGGAACTATTATACCACAGGTGAGGGAGTCTTACCTTGGGGTTTCTTGATTTTTATACCTTAGATGGGAAGAAGAAGGAAGACTTGTTGTCTCTTGATCACCCCTAGCCTTGGAACCTTAGGAAACCTTTAGATCTTGGTTGTAGGACCTTCTTGTGGAGTTTTCCCAAGGGAAAATCTCCCTTGTAGATTTCGTCTAGGATGAGAAAGAAGGAGGAAGAGAATGTAATTGATGGAGAGAAGAGAATAACTCCCAAACCCCCCCCCCCTCTTTATAACCCATTAAGGTGGTGAATGAAGAGTCTCTCCATGACTCTTCATCTTCTTCTTAATCTCAACTTATATCCACTTCATTTCCTCATAGAAATCCCTTGCTAGGTGAGTTGGTTAAGGCTTACATGGTTGTACAAGAGGTCCAAGGTTCAATCCTTGGCTCATGCACCTTTATTTTTATTTTATTTTCATTTTATTTATTTTATTATTTTTATTTCTTAAATTCCGAAAATCCCCCTAAAATCACCCATAATTATGCCAATATTCCTAAATAAAATTCTTTTATATTTATATTAATTTTACCTAATTTATATTAATTTTACCTAATTAATACCCATTTTTGGAGCCCATTTAAAGCTCATTAGTACCTACTTTTTCTCAATTTAAATGAGAAAACATGGGTTTCTAGGCCCAATTTTACATAATTATTTCTGGGCCCCTCGGAAAATTATCTAGACATGTTCAATATTTTAAGAAAATATTAAGAGAATTTTCCGGGTCGTTACATAAATTGACTCCTCAAAACAATATATTTTCAAAATCAACCAACACCTCAAAACACTGTGAATATCGTATGCCACGATGGTGTGGACGTATACGAATTCTACATTTGTGAGAGGAGGTTTTACCCATTAATTTTACTATCTTGTCATCCTAACTTTCTGACAAGTAAAATTAATAGTTGGTCCTCTTCAACCCTACAAATAATAGTAGTGACTCCGATGGGGAGGATACTATTATTTGTATCTAAGTGTTTACCATTACACGACACTAAGATAATTATTTCCGATTATGTGTCTTCCGATGGGGAAGTACACACGCTCTTAAATAATTTTCTATAATCTTTTCTGACCTAGTGATCCGTAGAACAAGCCCATCTGATGGGGAGGAAGGCATTCAGAGCCGA
The DNA here is from genome assembly GCA_024364735.1 of Boesenbergia rotunda. Taxonomy (NCBI): domain Eukaryota; kingdom Viridiplantae; phylum Streptophyta; class Magnoliopsida; order Zingiberales; family Zingiberaceae; genus Boesenbergia; species Boesenbergia rotunda. The sequence continues at coordinate 29,605 of JAGFNQ010010437.1, read as the reverse complement.
CGCGCAGACTTGTTCGCATCACATATCAGATTGTAATGGAGGCCATGGGACCCTTAGGGTCCCTCTCCCACTTATTTATTTATGTTGAGGATTTTCACATGCACACACACAACAAGCACATAAACCAATATAATAAACAAGAAAAAATTCTAGATTTTTCCAACTATTATGACCTTGGTCTCCAATGTGCCTTCAGTCGTGTCGTCACCTCGTCCACTCCTCCCTATCCCATGCGCAAGCCTCCATGAAGTGATCTCCGAGCCGAGATGACTAGCTACTTATTTACATCCATTGATCCTATACTCCACAAAGGAGTGTACATGTGTTCTAGATCAAAAGTAAATAAAAGCTCGGTTAAACAGGTGACATATTTAATTACAAAAGTTAAATACTTAATTTAGCCTCGTCAACCCCGAGGATTCAATTAATTTACAAAACACACAATCAATCACATACAACAACGATTAATGCCATAATAGTTGGAATCTAGTGTCTGCAACAAAAAGTTAGCCTACGCACATCCAAATATTATGCAACAAAAATAAAGTACATGATAATGTGCAGAAAAATAACCGAATCATGAACACACAAAACCGAAAACTTTGCTCTGATTCCAGTTGATGGGAAAATCCCTTGCATGGCTTGGCGGTTTCCTACGAAACCATGGGGTCAAACATGAGAGACCCCTCTATGTCTACGGATTAAAAATTTAATCTGAATAGAGACCCGTCTCCCAAACGACCGTCTCGTCATCGTGTCAATTGATTCAAGTCACAACTTAGCCAAAACCAAAGTTAAGACCTTGTAACTTTCCGAATCAAAAGACCGCAGAAAAGATGACGAATGGATCACCGATTTTTATGTTTATAATCGGGGTCCATGACACAATTAATTATCAATATTAATTAGCAAATAATTAAACTATGATAATTAATTACGCATGCAATGACAAAAATAATCAAAGCATGGAATAACAAAAATAAAGACGGAGCTAGGGAGAGGTATACCTCACCTTTTACCTGGTAGTCTTCTACCTTATGACCCTCCCCTTGTAACGCCCGCCCCTTATCGTTAGGCGGCGTGTTACCTTTAACCATTTTTTTTCTTACTTACTTATATCATTGCGTATGAATCTAACATTGCAGCGGAAATGAAACATAACTAAAAGCATGTGCAATGATAAGGAAGTAATAACATCATATAACATCTAATAGCATCCATACTTAAATAAACTCCAAAAGAACTAGCAAGTATCATGCATAAAGTAGCAACATATGTCTTATTAGAAATATGAACTAAGTCTATAGATGACACTAAAGTAGATCGATCAGTCAAATCACCACCACATACATTAGCCCTTCCTGCAGCTGCCCATTCCTCAGAAATTTCTATGTTGGTCTGCAACATAAGCAAACAAACTATAAGTATAAAACTTAGTAAGCTCTTTCCTACTCACTAAATTCGTACGTCGCATGCATTTTAAAACATATAACATTTCATGGATAGCATAAAATTCATAAGGCACATAAGATACATGAAGACATATAAACATAGAACATGTGCATTTCAAAACATTAGGATGCTTTTTAGAAAACATAGTAAATAATACTTTAAAATCATATATATCATCTTCTTTGGGGTCCCCGGCTTTGTACCCATTCTTTCTTTTATGTGCATACCCCTATGTAGGATGCGAGATAGCTAATCCCAACCTACATGGGTCTACATTCTAGGCTTACTATCATTCAGCCTAGGGACAACATCATCGGTAGTCCGGAACCGTGGATCTTTCAAGATCCGGTACAAGCCAATCTTTAAAGTAAAATACATACATGCATTCATTTCTTTTCTTTCTTTCATTCATATAGAACATGCATTCCTTTCTTCCTTTCTTTCTTTCATATTGCATGTACTATAGACATTGAATCATTCATAATCATAAGCATACTTTCATATATAGAACATGCATTCTTTTTTTTTCTTTCTTTCTTTCATATTGCATATACTATAGGCGTTCAATCATTCATAAACATAGGCATACTTTAATGGCATAATCATTAGCATAAATAGCAATACATGGAAGGACCTTTCGTTTAACACATGTAAGTGAAGCAACCATCATGCTAGTTTCATCAATACATCATACATATAACATGCTTGTCTTAATCAAGGCAATATGTTAGTTTAATCTTTCTTTTCTCATCTTAATACATGCTGGCCGAAACTTCATAGCAAGGATATCATAGCATAAAACCCACATAGCATTGGAATAAAGGCATACATTACATAAGAGGTCATTTACAAGTACACTCGTAGTCTAGACTCCACTAAGCACTAGTTTAGGTGCATGAATTGTTCTTGGACTTATTCTTAGCCTTTATTCTAGTAATTTGGACAAAATTCACAGCATGGATAACATAGTATAAAAGTCATAATCATGGAAATAAAAACATACGTTACACATGGAATCATATACAAGCACAAGGGTAGTCTAGGCTTCATTGAACACTAGTTTAGGTGCATGCTTTATGCTTGAGCTTAGTTTTAACCCTTATCCTAGTATTTGTCTGAAATTCACAGCTAGATAACATGGCATGAAAGTCATCCAATCATGGAAATAAAACATAATTTACATGAGAGATCATTAGCATGTACAAGAGTAGACTAATCTTCACTAAACCTTAGTTTGGGTGCATGAATCGTACTTGCACTTATTCTTAACCCTTAACCTTGTAATTTGTCGAAATTCATAGTATGTATAACATGGTATAAAAGTTCATATAACATGTAAACAAAACACATTCTACCATTAAGGTCATATACAAGCATAAAGGTAGTCTAGGCTTCATTAAACACTAGTTTAGGGGCATGCTTTGTACTCGAGCCTATTCTTAACCCTTATTCTTGTAATTTGTCGAAACTCACTGTAGGGATTTCATAGCATAATCATTCACATAACATGGGAATAAAAGCATATTTTTCATAAGAATTCATTCACAAGTGCAAAAGTAGTTTGTACTTCACCAACCACTAGTTTAGGTGTATGATCTAGAGTTCTACTTGGATTATCATGCATATGGGTACGTGCAACATTTTTTTAAACATCAATACATAGAATGGAGCATGAGTTTAGGCTCAAACAACATAGATAAGGTACTGGCCCTAAGGTATAAATTATTTCCATCATGAAATAAAACACCCAATCACATGCATATCACTTGATTTAACCATAACTTCATGAAGGTCTATAAAAATCTGTTTTAAGGCATAATTTAAGGTCCCTTGGCCGAATGTTACAGGGGTCCCTTAGCATAGATTCCACAAAATTTCGTGGCCTAAAACATTTATATAGTAAGGAAACAATCATTAGAACAATAGCCTACTTCATGCATCAACATTTATCCATTTCATGACTTGGCCGAATTCTTCCAAGTCCTTTACATCATGGAGGGCATTCAAACACCATGTATCCATCATATATTCATTACAAAAAGGTAGTAACAATTTCATGAACTCTTCCTTTAAGTTTTTGGACATAGAAAAGGGGGGTACACCTTTATGGCCGAGACTTCCCTCAAGGTTTTCTTCCATTCTCTTTCACCCAACATCACAAGCAAACATAAAAATCATATAAACACATAAAAAACCATTATGTTGCAGGTGAGGGAGTCTTACTACTTGTGCTTATGTTCCTAAAAGATCTCCATATTTTGGAGAAGAAAAGACCTCTTAAACTCTATCACTCCTCTTGTTCTTCTCTTCTTTTGGTCCGGTTTTCTCTAGGAGGTGAATGACTTGAAAATGGTAGCAAGGGCCACAAGGATTTTGGTGAGGAAGAGGAGGAAGGGGAAGAGTTTGGTGGAGAGAAAAGGGGGGGGGGGTTTCTTTGTCGAAATGCCTTAGGCATTTCCTCCTCTTCATGACCTTTTATGGTGAGTAAAGAGGCAAGCACCTCTCTAATGGTGTCTCTTCAATTTTTTTTTTGTGTCTCTTCATCTTCTTTCCCACTTATCTGCAATTTCCCATCCTCTTCTAATAGCACTCCCTTGCTAGGTGAATTGGTTACATGAATATTCTTAAGGCTCTGCTTTCCTTTGAGGTCCAAGGTTCAATCTGTTAGTGATATGAGAGAAGTGTCCTAAGGCAATCGCCTTATGATTGTAAACATTTATTTTAATAAATGATAATTCACTATTTGAGTATACATGTTTATGTATTTGATTGGGATCTTAAACTCATCTACTGAATGTCCGCAATACAACTCACAGCATAAGAGAATTTGTGATGGGATCACAACTAGTGATTATCTCTAAATGTGCAAATGTGAAGTATTGAAAATATCCCTAGTCGATGAATTGATAAATACGGACACTATCAATTCTGTTGAGACTAGCATGGGTTATTCTCTAATCAGCTGATTCTCACTGGCTGGTGACATTGGGATGTCCGGAGATAAACATGGATGCTAGTTAAGGGAACTAGTTCATTGGAGTGACTAGCTGTAAGACTTCATAGGGTTATCTATATAGATATGTCAATGAAGTTCTTACTGCGGCTTAAGTGCGATGTTCCTTTGACTTGCGGTGTTCAAGTCATCTTGGTCATGAAGACTTATACTTTAACATCTTAAGCAAGCATCTCCAAGGAGGTGTGGACCCAGGATGATTGGGTATAAGCCGAAGTGCCCGAAGATGTTTGAACAGCCTACAAAGGATTCACCACTCCTTGCGAGGAGATGTATACCCAGGCCTATCATCGGATTGTTACTCAAAACCTCTGGCCAGAGTATATCATGTTTAGAGTGCGAGTCTCTAAAATACATGAGAGTAACTAGAAATCCAAAGGACGAGAAAGACACTACTTGGGCTAGGTGTGACGTAGTCAGCCTAGTGGGGACTGACACAAATAGACCGTGTCCTGAACCAAGTGGGTATAAGATGGTGAAGGGAATGAGGCACGATTCATTAGAGCTGCTGAAGGGTTTCAGAATAATTTCTTCTGGGGTCAAACCGTTGATCTTTCGATTAATTTGGGAACATGATGTACTACTAGGTGCCACTCATGATCGTTTTATAATTGGTTAATTATAGACGGCCAACATAAATCGAAAGCCTATTTAGTCACACGCACTACGAGTAATCCGAGGGATTTAAAACGAGTTGAAAATTGGATTTTCTGATCAAGAGAAATAAGTCGAATCTGAGTTAATCAGAGGCGCAATGGAAGCTAAAAATGGCTAAGTCTTTTGAAGGCTTTTTGGGCGAATTAAATGAGTTTAATTCGCATTGGTTCGGCTCGGTTTGGGCCGGCCAAAGAGGGTGCCAACCCTCCTTGGTTGGCCGGCCACCTATTGGGAAGATAACCAATTAATTTTGGTTTAATTAATAAAGTAAATCTAGCGCGATTTATTTTATAAATTATGGATAAATAAATTTGTATAAAGAAATTTATATAAATAAATTTATAGAAATTTATTCTTTTTATGAAAGTTAAAATAATCCATCAATTGGTTTATTTTAATTTTATAAAATCAATTATGAATTGATTTTTCCATAATAAGAAAGTTTATAAATTTCTTATAAAATTTATTCCATAATAAAAGGAGAGATTAATTAGTTTTATTATAAAGTTAGTTATAATAAAACTTGGTTTAAACGGAATAATTCATAAGAGAATTTATAGGATAAATTTCTTATGATAATTAATTAGTTTTATTATAAAGTTAGTTATAATAAAATTCATAAGAGAATTTATAGGATAAATTTCTTATGATAACTAATTAGTTTTATTATAAAGTTAGTTATAATAAAACTTGGTTTAAACGGAATAATTCATAAGAGAATTTATAGGATAAATTTCTTATGATAATTAATTAGTTTTATTATAAAGTTAGTTATAATAAAATTCATAAGAGAATTTATAGGATAAATTTCTTATGATAACTAATTAGTTTTATTATAAAGTTAGTTATAATAAAACTTGGTTTAAACGGAATAATTCATAAGAGAATTTATAGGATAAATTTCTTATGATAACTAATTCCGTTAATTCCGTTAATTCAGTTAAGAGGAGACTTGGTAAGGGAGAAGCAACTATATAAGGAACCATAGGCAAGCCTTGGATTCCTAAGATTTGGATAATCGAAATAGAGCTAACCTCTCCCTCTCTCTCTTCTATTCTTTTCTCTCCTTCCCCTCTCTTCCCTTAGGGCCGGCGCCCACTCTTGGAGTCTTAGGGCCGGCGCTCACTTGGAGGCTTAGGGCCGGCGCAATCTCTACCCAACCAAAGGTTGCCGTGAGCTTCAAGAAGAAGGAGAACCCGAACAAGAAGAAGAAGAAGCGGATAGCGACTCCTCTCTTCCCGGAATTTGGATTCCGCTTCTTGTTGGTTAGTTTCCTAATTCCTCTCTTGATCTTCTTTGTTGTGCCTATAGAGAATCTAGTAGTTCTCGTCGGCACAAAACTCGTGACTTTGCGAAGTCATCCCGAAGAGAACTCGGCGTGGACGCGAATAGAGGCGAAGCTTCCAAGGGACGCTACGGTTGGATCTCGTCCCTTTCATCGAGTTACGCGAGGTATAAAAGTAAATTAGTTTACTTTTCCACAAAGTTTTATTTTATGATTATGTCAACACACCATAAGATTGCATGCTAGATACGAAGTTAAAATAATTTAGGAAATTATTTTATGCAAATTCTTCCGCTGCATGTAAAAATTTAAAATTTTACGAACTCGTATCCTTGTCGACATGCACCCGGTCCCAACAGTGGTATCAGAGCCGGTTAGGGTTTGACTTAATCATATAATTGTTTTTTGGAAAACTTTGTCATGATCTCAATTTCGGAAAAAAAAATTTCAATTATGGAAACTTTCAAATTATAATAAATTTTAGATTTAGGAATTTCAAAATTTGGAAATCCTCATGAAATTTCGCAAACGTTTGAAATTTTCTAATTTCTGTAATTTTATAATAATTGTGAAAACTTCCCATCTTTGGAAACTTTCCAATTTTGGAAATTTTTCTATTTTAGAAATTTTCCAATTTTGGAAATATGTAAGTTTTCTTTGTACCGGAAACTTACAATTATTTTGAAAACCTATTTTTGAAATCTCGCAATTTTGGGCACTTTCTTTTAAGAAAGTCTAGACAAATTCATGGATAGTTAATTGACAATTAAATTTGAATTGGTTTTTAAATTGACAACAAAATTCTTTATTTTGGATTGAGCCTCGGGGAGCCGTCCAATTTAAAGTTAGTTGTTGTAATTTAATTTCCCAATTTTTAATTGAAATTGTCATGTTTGATTTTGATTGAGCCTCGGGGAGCCGTCCAATTGGATTTACAACACATTACTTTTCTTTGGGTATCTGAGCCTCGGGGAGCCACCCTTAGAAAACAATTTGTTGTAATTAATTAAATCCATGAATAAAATATGTTTGAAGAGGTGATGCTCTTACATATTGTTGTCTCCAAAATTAATTAGGAAAATGGTTTCCTATAGAGTTTTCTTAAATGAGATTTTCATGAAAATAATATGTAGTTGAATTAAGGGATTTGTCTCTTAATTTAATAAGATTTGATTTAGAGAAATCAAAGTCTTGAACATATTATTTCCGAAATTAATTATGACAATTTAGGAAATTGTTTCCCAAAACAATTCCTTTAATTAAGTATGAAATTGGAATTAGGAAATCCGGTTCCTAATTCAATTAATGAGACTTGATAACTTAAGTCACATACATACTTTATTAAGGAAATCGTTAGTCATGACATAATTCTATGTCATGAATGTGCTTAGAAAAGAAAGAATGAGACCCAAAACCCCTTACAAAATATTAAGGCCAACACCTTCCATTAATATGGTTAGAATCGGAGTTTTGTTTCTCGTTTGGGTTGATGGACACATCCATGCCCGACTTGAACCTCAACATGTTCAAACCATGGAATTAGTTTATGAATAATATAGTTGGAGTCAGAGGTCAATCCTTAGTTTTGGTTGTTGGACACATCCAAGCCTGACTAAACGATTGAATGAGCTCCAACCATATTAAAACTATTTCTTGATTAATGGGTCAGCCTTAAGCTTGGAGCATCGATTTGTTGTGCCACAGCCAAGGTCGATGCAAAGAGAGGTGCAGTTGGGTGCTATGTATAAAGTTGCATACTTGTTAATGAGTTAACGACCTAATGATTTATGTAAACATTCAATTAGTTGATAGCATAAAGTGATAGTTACATATATGTGATGTGTAATCGGTATAATTACCTACCTTCATAGCTAAGAAAACTTGATGGCCACAGCCATGGTTGTTCTTATCTATGGTTGGATATCAACCTATTTGGAGATGTTCCTACGATCTCCCGAATTGATAATAAGGGTGACTCAATTCGTAAAATAAATAGGATTTAATATATGTATGATGATACATTCTTTAATCATTCTTCTCACATAAGCTCAATTTATATTTCTAGGATAATCACTCGATCATGTCTTCCCTAAACTTGCGTTCCATTTTGGACACCAATAAACTGACTGGGCCAAACTTCATGGACTGGCTTCGAAACCTGAGGATAGTCCTCAAGGCTGAGAAGCTTGCTTATGTCCTTAAAGATCAACTTCCCAACCGTCCTCCTGAAAATGCAACTCCAGACCAGTTTCCTGAGTTGCTCAACCTGCTGAAGACTGTAGAGCCTTCTGTGAAGCAGGAACAGAAGACAGTGATGTTAGTTGGTTCCTCGAAGAAAGGTTCTAAGAGGAAGGCCAAAGAACAGAATAAGGGAAAGAAGAAAAAGGCCAAAAAGACTGAAAATACCCTAAAAGGCACTTGCCATCATTGTGGCAAGGAAGGTCACTTGCGAAGAAACTGCAAGATTTATCTTGAGTCCTTGAAGAATAAGGCATCCGATGCCTCATCCTCTTCAAGTATCTTCGTTATTGAATGTCACTCTATTTCCTCAAACACATGGGTACTTAATACTGGGTGTAGCTCACATATATGTAATGACATACAAGGGCTAAGGAATAGAAGAAGACTCGTCAAGGGAGAAGCGAATTTGCGAGTTGGAAACGGAGCAAAGATTGCTGCTATTGCCATCGGAACATATTTACTAAAGCTCCCTACAGGACGTGTCTTAGAATTGGATAATTGTTATTTTGTTCCTTCGTTAATAAAGAACATTACATCTATTTCATGTTTGAATGAAAAGGGTTATCATTTAACTTTTAGTAACAAATGTTGTTACATAACTTTAAATGGCGTTCTTTATGGGAATGGAACTTTATGCAATGGTATCTACACGTTAGATTTATCCAGTGACATTTTCAATATCGAAGTTAGCAACAAACGTGCTCGAATAGATAATCGAATAGACTCCTACACTTGGCATTGTCGTCTTGGCCATGTAAGCAAGAAACGCATGACCGAATTGCACCGATGTGGAATTTTGGAATCATTTGAACCCGATTCATTTGATACATGCGAATCATGCTTAAAAGGCAAGATGACCAAATTACCCTTTTCCGGAAAAGGTAATCTAGTGGGAGAATTGCTTCGTCTAATACATACTGATGTATGTGGACCAATGTCAACTCTTGCACAAGGAGGCTATAGCTACTTCATCACTTTTATCGATGATCACTCACGATTCGGGTATGTGTTCTTGATGAAACACAAATCTGAAGCCTTTGATAAATTCAAAGAGTTCAGAAATGAAGTAGAGAAACAGCTTGGCAAAAGTATTAAAATACTTCGATCCGATCGGGGTGGTGAATACTTAAGTCAAGAGTTTTAAGATTATCTTAGGGGCAATGGGATATTATCCCAATGGACTCCGCCGTATACACCACAGCATAATGGTGTATCTGAGAGGCGCAACCGAACCTTGATGGACATGGTTAGGTCAATGATGAATCATGCAACTCTTCCAAAATCCTTTTGGGGCTATGCACTTAAGACAGCTGTTTACTTGCTAAATAGAGTCCCGACCAAGGTAGTCTCTACTACTCCATATGAGATATGGAATAGTAAGAAACCCCACTTAACTCACCTTAAAATATGGGGTTGTCCTGCTTATGTGATGCGGACTGTATCAGACAAATTGGATGCTAAGTCTGATAAATGTCTATTTATTGGATACCCTAAGGAAACGAAGGGTTACCAATTCTATCATCCCTTGGAACAAAAGGTGTTTGTTTCAAGGCATGTTGTATTTCTAGAAAAAGAATTTCTTTTATAAGAAAACAGTGGGAGTGGCATTGAACTTGATAAAGTTCAAGAAACTCCAATAGACATTGTGGAGACACCTAGTCTAGACCCACAACTAATAACTCATAATGATGAGCTATCAGTTGAACCTAAAACTACACCACCTCTTCGTAGATCTGATAGGACACGCAATATTCCAGAGAGATATGGATTTCTCATAAGTGAATCGAACGACGTGTTACTCATATGCGATGACGAACCTATCAGTTATGAAGATGTTCTGAAAAGTTCAGAAAGGGACAAATGGCTTGAGGCCATGAAGTCGGAAATGGATTCCATGTACGAAAACCAAGTATGGGACTTGGTTAACCCACCTGAAGGGATTAAGCCCATAGGGTGCAAGTGGGTTTTCAAGAAGAAAACCGACATGGAAGGTAATGTTGTTACCTTTAAGGCTAGATTAGTGGCAAAAGGATATCGTCAGAAACAAGGAATTGATTATGATGAAACCTATTCGCCAGTAGCTATGCTTAAATCCATTCGGATGCTCCTAGCCATAGCAGCTCATTATGATTATGAGATATGGCAAATGGATGTGAAAACAGCTTTCCTTAACGGAAACCTGCTTGAGGATGTATACATGATACAACCTGAAGGTTTCACATCGGTTGATAAAACCAAAGTATGCAAGCTTCGACGATCCATATATGGACTGAAGCAAGCATCTAGGAGCTGAAGCAACCTAGGGTTAGGGTTTAGCTTCCGTCGGCGACCCTTCAAGGAAGATGAGATGAAGTCGAGGAAGAAGAGCTTCTCTCCTTCACTTCCTCCCGAGCCAACCTCCTCCTCTTCTTCTTCCTATCTGACGGCAGCAATCCCGGAAGGAAGAATAGCTTCTCCAACCTCTCCTTTTTCGGCGACAAACACCAAAAGGAGAGCTCCACCCCACCGGCCTACCACCACTCTTCCTCCTTCTCTTTCGCACGCCACCAAGGAGGAAGACCTTTCTCCTTGTTCAGAGAACCCAGCAGCAAAAGAAGAAGAGGAAGAAGAGGACTAGGTGAAGAAAACCGAGACCTTTCTTCACCTCCACCGTCGGCGCCGACTCCCACCTTGCGCCGCTGCTCCTTGCTTTCCCTATGCCATCCACGCCCCACAAAAGAAAGATAAAGGAGCTTCCTTTGTCTAGTGATCACCGGCAATGGAGAGAACAAGAGGAAGTAGAGAAGGAGATGGGTTTCTCCTTCCACCCACCGGCGCCCTAGGAGAGAGAGGGAGAGATGGAAAAATAAGGAAAAAGGTTTTAGGGCTTTGATTAATTGAATTAATTATGGATTAATTAAGCCTTGGTGCCATGACTCCTATGGTGTATATATAGGGCTAAGGTAGGGACCATGAGGAGGAGTTGGGTCTTGGCACGCTAATGGATCCAAATCCGATCCATTAATGGAGATCCATTCTACTAAAGGATCCCATTGAACTTCCTCACCAACCCCCATATTTTCATATGGGCTCCACCTATTATGAGTCATCCATTTTCCCGTGTTTAAGATATCGAATGCCCAATAATTAATTTAAATTACTGACAATTTTAATTAATTATCCTCTTGATCCATGACTAGTACCACTCAACCTTTTCATCATGTCAGACCATAGTCCACATGAAAGATTTGACATGACGATTCTTTTGAGCTCATCAAGGGGGCATTATCATCCTGACTCACCAGGACACGAATTCCGTCAATAATCAATGGCACACCATGTAGATAATATTATTACACAACTTACTAAGTCTATCAATCTAATAGAATAGATCTCGTCCATTGGTAAATCAAAGTAATAATAATTAAATACACGTGCCCATTATTATTTCAAGATTTAGAGATCGTACTCCATAATATAAACCGAGGTCTAATCCAATTTATGAAGTCAGTACAAAATTAGATGACATCTCTTTTGGTCCTACTCAATGCACACAAAGTGCACTAGTGCAATTCTATGGTTAAGACAAACCACACCTAATTACACTACAACTATCGCGATGGTATGTCCAATTCCATCTCAATTGTGAGCCTCTTTCTTATACTTTTGCAAGGAATTGATAACACGATCTTCTGTGTGTCACCACGCACTATGTTATCTAAAATGCAAAGTATGTGATATTTTGTGCATATACTAATATAAATATGCACCGTGTGATTTTGCGATTCTCTTTTAAAATGTAGATATACTTTAACCAAAAGTAAGGCTTTTAGTATACATCCTAACATTAATAATATACTTAAGTTAGTAATCTATGATAGACAAGGTAAGGGTTAGTCAAAGTGATCAAGGGTTAAACCAAACTGGACCTTATGTTTGGTAGGGTTAACCCAGGATTGATCAGGTTGACAAAGGTTTAGCCAAACAGGATATGATATTTGGTAGAGTCAACCAGAACCCAGGGTTGGTTAAGTTAGACCAAGGGTTAGCAAAACAGGACCTGATGTTTGGTAGGATGATCAAACCTAGATTTAATCTGGTTAATATACTGAGGTTTGATCAGCTAGAACAAGGGTTAGCTAAACAGGATTTGATGTTTAGCAAAAAAACCTAGGGTTGGTTAGTTAGACCAAGGAGTAAGCCAAACATGACTTGATATTTGGCAGAAGAGAAGTCTAGTCAGGATTAATATGACTAGCAAAAGAAGATTTTATGAAAGCGAAAAAAGTCCTACTTAGCCTAGGCACGAAGTCCTGATTCGAGGAATTGGGCACTAAGTCCTAGCCGAGGGCTGGGCACCTAAGACCTGACCGAGGGTTGGGCACAAAGTCTTGGTTTGATGAATTGGGCACGAAGTCCTAGCCGAGGGCTGGGCACCTAAGACCTAACCGAGGGTTGGGCACAAAGTCCTGGTTCGATGAATTGGGCACGAAGTCCTGGCTGAGGGCTGGACACCTAAGACTTGACCGAGGGTTGGGCACGAAGTCCTAATTCGATGAATTGGGCAATAAGTCCTGGTCGTGGACTGGGCACCATAGACCTGACCGATGGTTGGGCAATAAGTCCTGGTTATCAGCATCATGAAGTTCACGATTCCAGATGATTTTTTTTACCGAATAGAGGCACCCCGAAGGCTCTAGGGCGCCCGAGAAGATAGTATAAAAGGGTCTTCGACCCCTCAACTCAAAACAACATTCGCAACATCATTCTAAGTATTCTAAGTAAAGAAAAAGTGTCATAAATGATGCTTTGCGACCAAGGAGGCTCCAGGAGGAAGAGTGCTACAGTTCGGACTTCCAGATTGGCCGGATCGTCGACTTTCTTTTTGGTTTGCTTTTATTTTATACACTTAAGTTAATTATTCTTTGATTGTATACTTGAACTGTAAGACGGGTTTCTCCACCTCCAGAAAGTCTGGAAAGGAGACCATTAGTGGATGAGCGTAACCCGTGATTAGGCCTTGGACGTACTGACCCTGGGGGAGGGTTGGGAACTAAGTAAAAACCCGCGTGTCTTCTGTTGTGTTTTTTGTTCTTTATTTTTCCGCTGTGCTACTAACTCTCTGACTAGAACGAACAAACAAATGACGAGTTTCGCGACAAAATTTTCAATTCGATATTCACCCCCCCTATCGACGACACCTGTCCTACACTGTTGGTTTTTAATCCCTGTGTCTAAGTGTGCAGTAGCTAAGAAGCGTAGGAAGTCGAGCGGAAGACGTGTTACGGGAAGGTAGCCGATGGGCTCAATGCATCCTAGGGTGCGGAGGTCTGCGAAAGTGTACGCCGGTGGAGAAAGAAGAACACGCGTGGCATACGAACGACGAGAATCCGGGAGGAAGCTCGCTCGAGGAGAAGACCGAAGGAGGGTTCGGGTGAGCCCAACTCTGGAATGCCCGGAAATCACCCAAGAAGACATGCTGGAGACTAGTTAGCATGCTGCTGACCATAAGTCACTCAGGCCCCCCTATGCATAGGGGGGCTCGGGACCTCGGCCGCCCTTATGCTTACAGGCGCCCGAAAGTCAATTTTATCTACCAGTTAGCCGTTTGCAAACGTTGTGTTTCGAATAACCCTCAAGCCTCATGTCAGGCGCCCTCAAGCACTCGGGCACCCCTATAGTGTCACGTCAGCATTCGGATAGGATTGACCGAGGCTATAAATAGGCCCCCAATGCTCAGTTCTAAATCACTCATTCAATCCAATCAAGAGCAAACAAATTCTTTGTAGTTTTCCTTTCTTTTTCTGAGCTTTCATTTTGTAGGAGGCTTCTCTACCCAAAGGAGATTATTCAGGTGATCTACACTATACTTCCCTTGGATTAGCAACCATCCTGATTGAAACCAAGTAAATATCTGTGTGCCTCTTTTTTTGTTATAGTTTTTCTATTAATGTTTGTTTATTTTGAACTAACTAACATCTTTTTTTAAGGTAAACAAAAGATAGTAGTTTTTATTTTTAGGGGCAATTCACTCCCCCTCTTGCCAACCTTCGATCACCTTTAATTAATACTTGATTAATTTATTTTTTATTTCTAGTTTAGAGATCTGTGTTTCTCTTGTTTTTGCTTTCAGGGAGTTATTTGGGGAGAAAAGCTTAGAATGGAGCAAGATGAGAGCCAGAGGACTAGATGAGATTGGGTTATTACCGCTAGACACGAACATGCATATTCCATTGTCGGGCCATGCTAGGGGCAAGACCCATGCCCATCTAACAGACCCGACTGTGATCCAAGGCTCATCCGTACCGGCAACCAAGGTGGGGCCCTACCTCAACGCGCAACTTGTGCCTCCTCCTTCCAGCCATCAGGCTTGATCCTCTGCTTTGACTGTGCCGAAGTATCACGTTACACGACCGGACCATGCCTGTGGGATCAGTGGCATCGATAGAGGGGGGGGTGAATATCGACTTGTAACTCTTTGTCATCATTGAGTCATTCGTTCGATCAACTTCGTAACAGAGTCATTAGGAGCATAGGGGAATAATAGATAAAGCGAGAACACACAATACAAACAAGTGAGATTTTTACTTAGTTCGAAAACCCCCAGGGTCAGTATGTCGAAGACCTAATTACGGATAATGCCCGTCCACTAGTGGTCTCCTTTCTGGAAGTTTTTCGGAGGTGGAGAAACCTATCTTACAGTTTTTGGCACAAGCATAAATAATATAATGAATTACAACTTTTAAGTAAATGCAAACCAACAAACAATGACAATCCCGACAAATCCAGAAGTCCGAAGCATCACACACTTCCTCCTGGAGTCTTCTTGGTCGCAGAGCTTCATCTTAACATTTTTTCTTCACAGGAAATGAGTAATCGGATGGGAAAATTGATGTTCCGAAAGCTCGGCTCGAATCCCCTTATATATACTACATCCGGGTGTAACGCCCGCCCCTTACGTGAGCGACGCGTTACTTTTTTTTCTTTCTCTCGTACATTATTGCATATGAAACGTAAATATAGCAGCGGAAATTATACTAAATCATGAACATATGCAATTGGATAAATTTCTTTCTAACTAAACTACTTTAAGCATGTGAATCATAACATAGCATATCTATCTAGAGAGTATATAGTTCTACATTAAGCATGCATATCATAAAGAACTTCAACTCCAACAAGTAGTAAGCGTAAACATAAAAACTAACATATGCATTTATAAGTAGCAACATTAAGTCCATAAGTAAGAGTAAAGACAATAGTAGGATCGTTCTGCCAAGTCACTGCCACACACACACATGCCCTCCTGCTGCTTCCCCTTCTTTAGAAACCTTTAGTTGGATCTACAACATAAATAGGTAGACTATAAGCATAAAATGCTTAGTAAGCTCCTTGCTTACTCACAAAATCTGTACATCACATATAAGTAGAAATCTACATCATTTGACATCAACATATAACATGAATCAATACTTAAAGCATCTAAAGCACATAAGCATAAACACTTAACATTCACATCATCTTTAAAACATAATCATGTGCATAAACATTAGACATAACATATGCAATATCATTAAACATAAACATGTGCATAAACATTAAACATAGCATATGTAACGCCCCAAATTTCCCTCTAGAATGATGTAATAATTGAACATGTGGCCATGAATAAAATTATGAATTTAAAGGGGAAAATTTTGAATAAAGAAGATATTAAGCACCTTCTTGATATATAGTGAATGTGCGTGATAATTATGTTTATATGCTACATTAATATTATGCTTGATATCATGCACATGAATGAATGAATAATGATATAAATATGCATGTGTATGAATTAAATAAGTAGCATTCTCTAGGTGGGCTTTGGTTATGCGGGCTTGGAAAAAAAAAGAAATAATAAAAGGAAGAGAAAGCAAAAAGAAGAGGAGGTGCTAAGGATTGAACCTTGGACCTCAAAGGAAAGCAAAGCCTTAAGAATATTCATGTAACCAATTCACTTATCAAGGGAGTGCTATTAGAAGAAGATGAGGAATTGTAGATAAGTGGGAAAGAAGATTTAGAGACACAAAAAAATTGAAAAGACACCATTAAGGAGGTGCTTGCCTCTTTACTCATCATAAAAGGCCATGAAGAGGAGGCATTTCGACCAAGAAACCTTCCCTTTTTCTCTCCACCAAACTCTTCTCCTTCCTCCTCTTCCTCACCGAAATCCATGTGGCCCTTGCTACCATTTTCAAGTCATTCACCTCCTAGAGAAAACCGGACCAAAAGAAGAGAAGAACAAGAGGAGTGCTAGAGTTTAAGAGGTCTTTTCTTCTCCAAAATGTGGAGATCTTTTGGGAACATAAGCACAAGTGGTAAGACTCCCTCACCTGCAATATAATGGTTTTTTTATGTGTTTTTATGATTTTTATGTTTGCTTGTGATGTTGGGTGGAAGAGAAAGGAAGAAAACCTTGAGGGAAGTTTTGTCCATAAAGGGGTACCCCCTTTTCTATGTCCAAAAACTTAAAGGAAGAGTTCATGAAATTGTTACTACATTTTTGTAATGAATATATGATGGATACATGGTGTTTGAATGCCCTCCATGATGTAAAGGACTTGGAAGAATTCGGCCAAGTCATGAAATGGATAAATGTTGATGCATGAAGTAGGCTATTGTTCTAATGATTGTTTCCTTGCTATATAAATGTTTTAGGCCACGAAATTTTGTGGAATCTATGCTAAGGGACCCCTGTAACATTCAGCCAAGGGATCTTAAATTATGCCTTAAAACAGATTTTTATAGACCTTCATGAAGTTAGGGTTAAATCAAGTGATATGCATGTGATTGGGTGTTTTATTTTAGTATGGAAATAATTTTATACCTTAGGGTCAGTTCCTTATCTAAGTTGTTTGAGTCTAAACACATGATCCATTCTATGTATTGATGTTTAGAAAAATGTTACATGTACCCATATGCATGATAATCCAATTAGAACCCTAGATCATATACCTAAACTAGTGTTTGGTGAAGTACAAACTACTTTTGCACTTGTGAATGAATTCTTATGAAAAATATGCTTTTATTCCCATGTTATGTGAATGATTATGCTATGAAATCCCTACTGTGAGTTTCGACAAATTACAAGAATAAGAGTTATGAATAGGCTCGAGTACAAAGCATGCCCCTAAACTAGTGTTTAATGAAGCCTAGACTACCTTTATGCTTGTATATGACCTTAATGGTAAAATATGTTTTTGTTTACATGTTATATGAACTATTATACTTGTTTTACATACTGTGAATATCGGCAAATTACAAGGGTAAGAGTTAAGAATAAGTGCAAGTACGATTCATGCACCCAAACTAAGGTTTAGTGAAGATTAGTCTACTCTTGTACATGCTAATGATCTCTCATGTAAATTATGTTTTATTTCCATGATTGGATGACTTTCATGCCATGTTATCTATCTGTGAATTTCGGACAAATACTGGGATAAGGGTTAAAAATAAGCTCAAGCACAAAACATGCACCTAAACTAGTGTTCAATGAAGCCTAGACTACCCTTGTGCTTGTATATGATTCCATGTGTAACGTATATTTTTATTTCCATGATTATATGACTTTTATACTATGTTATCCATGCTATGAATTTTGGCCAATTACTAGAATAAAGGATAAGAATATGTTCAAGTACAATTCATGCACCTAAACTAGTGTTTAGTGGAGTCTAGACTACCAGTGTACTTGTAAATGACCTCTTATGTAATGTATGCCTTTATTCTAATGCTATGTGTGTTTTATGCTATGATATCCTTGCTATGAAGTTTCGGCCAGCATGTATTAAGATGAGAAAAGAAAGATTAAACTAACATATTGCCTAGATTAAGACAAGCATGTTATATGTATGATGTATTGATGAAACTAGCATGATGGTTACTTCACTTACATGTGTTAAAAGAAAGGTCCTTTCCATGTCTTGCTATTTATGCTAATGATTATTCCATGAAGGTATGCCTATGTTTATAAATGATTGAATGCCTATAGTACATGCAATATGAAAGAAAGAAAGAAAAAGAAAGAATGCATGTTCTATATATGAAACTATGCTTATGATTATGAATGATTGAATGTCTATAGTACATGCAATATGAAAGAAAGAATGAAAGAAAAATTGCATGTTCTATATGAATGAAAGAAAGAAAAGAAAATAATGCATATATGTATTTTACTTTAAAGATTGGCTTGTACCGGATCTTGAAACAGATCCACGGTTCCGGACTACCGATGATGCTGTCCCTAGGCTAAAAGATAGTAAGCTTAGAATGTAGACCCTGTAGGTCGGGATTAGCTACCTCGCATCCTACATAGGGGTATGCGCGCAAAAGAAAGAATGGGTACAAAGCCGGGGACCCCAAAGAAGATGATGTATATGATTTTAAAGTATTATTTACTATGTTTTCTAAAGAGCATCCTAATGTTTTGAAATGCACATGTCCTATGTTTATATGTCTTTATGTATCTTATGTGCCTTATGAATTTTATACTATCGATGAAATGTTATATATATGTTTTAAAATGCATGCAACATACGGATTTAGTGAGTAGGAAAGAGCTTACTAAGTTTTATACTTATAGTTTGTTTGCTTATGTTGCAGACCAGCATAGAAATTTCTGAGGAATGGGCAGCAGCATGAAGGGCTAATGTGTGTGTTGGTGACTTGACTGATCAATCCACTATAGTGTCATCTATAGACTTAGTTCTTATTTCTAATAAGACATATGTTGCTACTTTATGCATGATAGTTGCTAGTTCTTTTGAGTTTATTTAAGTATGAATGCTATTAGATGTTATATGATGTTATTACTTCCTTATCATTGCACATGCTTTTAGTTATGTTTCATTTCCGCTGCAATGTTAGATTCATACGCAATGATATAAGTAAGTAAGAAAAAAAAGGGTTAAAGGTAACGCGCCGCCTAATGGTAAGGGGCGAGCGTTACAACATATGCGATATTATTAAACATAAACATGTGCATAAACATTAAACATACCATATGCAATATCATTAAACATAAACATGTGCATAGACATTAAACATGGCATATGCAATATCATTAAACATAAACATGTGCATAAACATTAAGGATGCTCTTTTGAAAATATATATAATATAATACTTGAACATCAACATATCATCATCATTGGGATCCCTGGCTTGTTCCCATTCATCATTTGCGCGCATTCCTTAGTAGAGTACGAGGTAGCTAATCCCGACCTACTAAGGTACTAGGCAACCTTGGTGCCTAGGGATAGCTACGGTAGTCCAGAACCGAGGCGTTCTTAAGGTGCCCATCCCTTGGACCTTTTTCAAGATCCAGTACAAGCCGATACATAAAGTAAAATAGCATACATGATTCCTTTTCTTTCCATAGCAATTGCTCTTTAGCATTCTTAAGGTGCCCATCCCTTGGACCTTTTTCAAGATCCGGTACAAGCCGATACATAAAGTAAAATAGCATACATGATTCCTTTTCTTTCCATAGCAATTGCTCTTTAGCATAGCATTCATCATTTCTTTCCTTTTCTTAGCAATTGCTCTTTAGACATTCTTTTATTTATAATGTCATGCATGTCATGGGTATACATTCAAAGCATAAATATCATCATAACCTTCAAGCATGAACATGACATGGAGAAAACCTAATTTCATGGTAAGGAAATTCATAACATACCAACTTATCATTCATGATTCTTAAAACACATAATGTTCAATTTAAGACTAAAGATAACACATCTAGGGAACTTGTTCCATTTTTCTTTTCATCTATCATTGCCTAATGAAACCTGGATACCTTTAATTCAACCCTAATCCAACATATACTCTACTTGTCAAACATTTAGATAGGGTTATCATGGCATAAAAACACAACACAACCTCACACAACTCATACAACATGCATACATTGAGTATCCTACTACAAAGGGACATTATCAAGTGAGGTAGTGACCATAACACATCCTAAAAACCTAATTTAAGAAATGGATCAGAAACTCCTAAGGTTCATATCAACATGAAAATGACAAAAACAAGAGCAATTGGTTCATACAACCTACATATAATACATATTCTAACACTAGGAAGCATTAGTAAGTAACATGACATCTTTACCTTTTCCTTTTCTTTCTTTTTGCCCTCATTTAGGGTATTAACCCAACATGATCAGAGGGGAAACATGGCCTAAAATATATATATAAAACCTTCAAACGAAACATTAACAAGGACTTAAAATCATTAGCTAGTTAAAAAGAACCCAAACATCCTCTAATGGCCAAAAAGTCTATGGCTTCATGAGAGCCTTGGCCTAAACTTTTAAGGGTCTTTTTGCTCCATCTTTTTACATCATAAATCATGACTTAACATCTAGAAAACATGGGAGTCATTAGATAGCATCAAACACAAACCTAAGCCCTAAAACTTATGTTGACCGAAACTTGCCTATAGGGAACCCTTCACGATTTTTGCAACACATCGCCAAAACATACAAGAACATGAATCAAAACATATATAACTATTATGTTGTAGGTGAGGGGAGTCTTACTCTTGTGCCAAGGATTTCCAAACCAAATATATCACCTAGAAGGAGAAAGAAAGAACTTCTTGCTCCTTGGCTCTTCCTTTGCTTCTCAAACACAAAGCCTTCACTAGATCTTCTTGGAAAGAATTTTCTTGATGGAGAGGGGACTTGGTATTTTCGGCAATGAGAAGAGGAGAAGATGTCTTATGGCATTTTCCTTTTTTCCTCATCTTCTTATAGTAAATGAAGAGGTATGCCTCTTCACCTTCCATGGTGACTCTTCATCTCCCATGGTGACTCTTCATTTTCCATGGTGACTCTTCATCTCCCATGGTGCCTCTTCATCTCCCTTATCCTTACACTTCTCTACAATTTTCTTTATCCCCCTAATAGCACTCCCTTGCTAGGTGAATTGGTTACATATGTATTCATAAGGCTTACAACATCTCTAAGGTCCAAGGTTCAATCCTTGGCACCTTCATCATTCCATTTTTTTTTTATTCTTTTGCAAGCCCATCTAAAGTAAGGCCCCTTACATGATGTGTTATTTCTTTTATCCTCATGGGGCCCATTAGGATAACTAATGAGTGCTATTTAAGATCCATTAGGAATTTCCATCATTTAGAGCACATATAAGGCCTATTAACACTTACACTAAAATTCCCACAACTCTAACTATTGTTCATGAATCATGCTCAATATGGCTATCATTCATGCCATCCTACTCAATATTAGGGATAATATTGAATGGAATTTTAGTGGGGTGTTATAATTCTCCATACCTGTAACGCCCGACCTTATATCTACCCTTAAGGCGGGGTTACGGGTCCATACATTCATATCATTCATCATGCTAAGCATGTATAACCAGTAGAAAACAATTATACTACAAGAAGTGTAGTAAGCAGGCATTATTAAAGACTAATTTACCAAGCAAGGTTTTTACATACCATCCATGCAATTACAACATAATAGAGAGAGATCATTTAACTTCATAATTTACTGATCTAAACATGGTTTGAACAAGATAGAACATAGGAATATAGCAAGAGTTATCTAGTCTTAGACTCATGCAAGAGAAGCATTCATAAGCAACAGGAAATAGTAAATATCTAGCATTTTACTTAGCATGCATACTACAAGAATTAGACATTAATGATAGTGTTATCTAACATGACATAGGTTCCATATCTCTAACTTAATCAATCAGTAGAGTAGTCATAATCATCACACATTCAGAGTATAGTAATACAATTTCAATCTTTTATTGGAAGCAGTTTAGATTCTAGACAAAAATAAGGTAGATAAGAATCTTTCGTCCTTTCCCGAGCCATCACCACACACATCCTCTAGCTTTCCCTCTGCCTCTTCCTTTAGTTCAAGTATTTCTTACCGCTATCTGCAGCATAAGAAAAACAACATGAACTAGTAAGCAAAACATGCTTAGTAAGAATCCGGGCCTACTCGCAAAACCATATCGATACATCATATCATGCTACTCGCAAAACCATATCGATACATCATATCATGCTACTCAGTAATCAAGGTAGAACAAGATTATAAGCATCATAAGCATCTCATCAAAGCATCATAAACATCACATCAAATATCTCTAAGTACTTTACAGAACATGATTATCATATAATGAGAAAATGTTTTTCAAAAGTTCCATAAAGGTAAGTACTTAAAAATATCATATCATCATCTAGGGCCCAGTTATAGTACCACATCAAGCGCGTTCCCTAATAAATTGGGGTAGCGAGCCACCAATCTAATTAGAGCAGGACCCTTCCGTCCTACCAATGCCATGACCTTCAGTTAACATGCACATTGGATTTGTTTAACGACCCCCTTCCGAGTCGGGTACACAACTTTCAAAGTAAAGTAATTTATCATGCAATTACTGTTAGTGATATGAGAGAAGTGTCCTAAGGCAATCGCCTTATGATGTAAACATTTATTTTAATAAATGATAATTCACTATTTGAGTATACATGTTTTGTGTATTTGATTGGGATCTTAAACTCATCTACTGAATGTCCGCAATACAACTCACAGCATAAGAGAATTTGTGATGGGATCACAACTAGTGATTATCTCTAATGTGCAATTGTGAAGTATTGAAATTATCCCTAGTCGATGAATTGATAAAAATGGACACTATCAATTCTGTTGAGACTAGCATGGGTTATTCTCTAATCAGCTGATTCTCACTAGCTGGTGACATTGGGATGTCCGGAGATAAACATGGATGCTAGTTAAGGGAACTAGTTCATTGGAGTGACTGGCTGTAAGACTTCATATGGGAATCTACATGTAGATATGTCAATGAAGATCTTACTGCGGCTTAAGTGCGATGTTCCTTTGACTTGCGGTGTTCAAGTCATCTTGGTCATGGAGACTTATACTTTAACATCTTAAGCAAGCATCTCCAAGGAGGTGTGGACCCGGGATGGTTGGGTATAAGCCGAAGTGCCCGAAGATGTTTGAACAGCCTACAAAGGATTCACCACTCCTTGCGAGGAGATGTATACCCAGGCCTATCGTCGGATTGTTACTCAAAGCCTCTGGCCAGAGCATATCATGTTAAGAGTGCGAGTCTCTTAAATACATGAGAGTAATTAGAAATCCAAAGGACGAGGAAGACACTACTTGGGCTAGGTGTGACGTAGTCAGCCTAGTGGGGACTGACACCATAGACCGTGTCCTGAACCAAGTGGGTATAAGGTGGTGAAGGGAATGAGGCACGATTCATTAAAGCTGCTGAAGGGTTTCAGAATAATTTCTTCTGGGGTCAAACCGTTGATCTTTCGATTAATTGGGGATCATGATGTACTACTAGGTGCCACTCATGATCGTTCTATGATTAATGGGTTAATTATAGACGGCCAACATAAATCGAAAGCCTATTTAGTCACACGCAATACGAGTAATCCGAGGGATTTAAAACGAGTTGAAAATTGGATTTTCCGATCAAGAGAAACGAGTCGAATCTGAGTTAATCAGAGGCGCAATGGAAGCTAAAATGGATAAGTCTTTTGAAGGCTTTTTGGGCGAATTAAATGAGTTTAATTCGCGACCGGTTCGGGTTGGTTTGGCCGGCCAAAGGAGGTGCTAACCCTCCTTGTGGTGGCCGGCCATTAAAGGAGATTAAACCAATTTAATTGGTTTAATTAATAAAATAAACCTAGCGCGGTTTGTTTTATAAATTATGGATAAATAAATTTGTATAAAGAAAATTTATATAAATAAATTTGTAGAAATTTATTCTTTTATGGAAGTTAAAATAATCCATGAATTGGTTTATTTTAATTTTATAAAATCAATTATGAATTGATTTTATCATAATAAGAAAGTTTATAAATTTCTTATAAAATTTATTCCATAATTTAAAGAGAGAAAAGAATAAGTTTTATTATAAATTAGTTTATAATAAAACTTAGTTTAAACGGAATAATTAGTTAAGAAAATTTATAGGATAAATTTCTTATAACTAATTCCGTTTAGAGGGAGACTTAGCAAAGAGTTGCTACTATATAAAGGACCCAAAGGCTAGCCCTTTATTGACAACAACATCAATTAATCAAGAGATTAATTATCTCTCTCCCTCTCTCTCTTTTATTCTCTTCTCCCTCCCTTCTTCTTCCCTTAGGGCCGGCGCCCATTGTTGTGATTAGGGCCGGCGCACCAAGCTTTCATCCAAGGGGTGAAGTTGGCGTGAGCAACCAAGAAGAAGAAGAACCCGAACGCGAAGAAGAAGAAGCGGATAGCGACTCCTCTCTTCTCGGAATTCGATTCCGTTACTTCGTTGGTTAGTTTTCCTAATTTTCTCTTATCCTTCTAGTTGTGCCTTCCGAGAATCTAGTAGTTCTCGTCGGCACAAAACTCGTGACTTTGTGAAGTCATCCCGAAGAGAACTCGGCGTGGACGCGAATAGAGGCGAAGCTTCCAAGGGACGCTACGGTTGGATCTCGTCCCTTCTTCAAGTTACGCGAGGTATAAAAGTAAATTAGTTTACTATTCCGCAATGTTTTATTTTATGATTATGTCAACACACCATAAGATGCATGCTAGATACGAAGTTAAAATAATTTAGGAAATTATTTTATGCAAACTCTTCCGCTGCACGTAAAAATTTTAAATTTTACGAACTCGTATCCTTGTCGACATGCACCCGGTCCCAACAGTGGTATCAGAGCCGGTTAGTGTTCGACTTAATCATATAATTGTTTTGTGGAAAACTTTGTCATGATCTCAATTTCGGAAAAATTTTCCAATTATGGAAACTTTCGAATTATAATAAATTTTAGATTAGGAATTTCAAAGTTTGGAAATCCTCATGAAATTTCGCAAACGTTTGAAATTTTCTATTTCTGAAATTTTTATAATAATTGTGAAATCTTCCCATCTTTGGAAACTTTCCAATTTTGGAAATTTTTCTATTTTAGAAATTTTCTAACTTTGGAAATATGTAAGTTTCCTTTGTACCAGAAACTTACAATTATTCTGAAAACTATTTTCGAAATCTCGAATTTTGGGCACTTTCTTTTAAGAAAGTCTAGACAAATTCATGGACAGTTAATTGACAATTAAATTTGAATTGGTTTTTAAATTGACAACAAAATTCTTTATTTTGGATTGAGCCTCGGGGAGCCGTCCAATTTAAAGTTAGTGTTGTAATTTAATTTCCCAATTTTAATTGAAATTGTCATGTTTGATTGGATTGAGCCTCGGGGAGCCGTCCAATTGGATTTACAACACATTACTTTTCTTTGGGTATCTGAGCCTCGG
This sequence comes from Boesenbergia rotunda, assembly GCA_024364735.1. Lineage (NCBI taxonomy): Eukaryota > Viridiplantae > Streptophyta > Magnoliopsida > Zingiberales > Zingiberaceae > Boesenbergia > Boesenbergia rotunda. The sequence goes on along the minus strand of JAGFNQ010010437.1, from coordinate 3,622 downwards.
GGAGCCACCCTTAGAAAACATTTGTTGTAATTAATAAATCCATGAATAAAATATGTTTTAAGAGGTGATGCTCTTACATATTGTTGTCTCCAAAATTAATTAGGAAAATGGTTTCCTATAGAGTTTTCTTAAATGAGATTTTCATGAAAATAATATGTGGTTGAATTAAGGGATTTGTCTCTTAATTTAATAAGATTTGATTTAGAGAAATCAAAGTCTTGAACATATTATTTCCGAAATTAATTATGACAATTTAGGAAATTGTTTCCCAAAACAATTCCTTTAATAAAGTATGAAATTAGAATTAGGAAATCCGGTTCCTAATTCAATTCATGAGACTTGATAAATTAAGTCACATACATACTTTATTAAGGAAATCGTTAGTCATGACACATGTCATGAATGTGCTTAGAAAAGATGAGACCAAAACCCCTTACAAAATATTAAGGCAACACCTTCCATTAATATGGTTAGAATCGGAGTTTTGTTTCTCGCTTGGGTTGATGGACACATCCATGCCCGACTTGAACCTTAACATGTTCAAACCATGGAATTAGTTTATGAATAATATAGTTGGAGTCAGAGGTCAATCCTTAGTTTTGGTTGTTGGACACATCCAAGCCTGACTAAACGGTTGAATGAGCTCCAACCATATTAAAACTATTTCTTGATTAATGGGTCAGCCTTAAGCTTGGAGCATCGATTTGTTGTGCCACAGCCAAGGTCGATGTGAAGAGAGGTGCAGTTGGGTGCTATGTATATGATGCATACTTGTTAATGAGTTAACAACCCAATGATTTATGCAAACATTCAATTAGTTGATAGCATAACGTGATAGTTACATATATGTGATATGTAATCGGTATAATTACCTACCTTCATAGCTAAGAAAACTTGATGGCCACAGCCATGGTGATTCTTATCTATGGTTGGATATCAACCTATTTGGAGATGTTCCTACGATCTCCCGAATTGATAATAAGGGTATTCAATTTGAAAAATAAATAGGATTTCAATTTATGTATATTGATACATTCTTTAATCATTCTTCTCACATAATCTCAATTTGTATTTCTAGGATAATCACTCGATCATGTCTTACATAAACTTCCGTTCCATTTTGGACACCAATAAACTGACTGGGCCGAACTTCATGGACTGGCTTAGAAACCTGAGGATAGTCCTTAAGGCTGAAAAGCCTGCTTATGTCCGTGAAGATCAACTTCCCAAACGTCCTTCTGAAAATGCAACTCCAGACCAGTTTCCTGAGTTGCTCAACCTGCTGAAGACTGTAGAGCCTTCTGTAAAGCAGGATCAGAAGACAATACTGTTAGTTGGTTCCTCAAAGAAAGGTTCTAAGAGGAAGCCTAAAGAACAGAAGACAAGACTGTTAGTTGGTTCCTCGAAGAAAGGTTCAAAGAGGAAGGCCAAAGAACAGAATAAGGGAAAGAAGAAAAAGGCCAAAAAGACTGAAAAGAAACCCAAAAAGACACTTGCCATCATTGTGGCAAAGAAGGTCACTGGCGAAGAAACTGCAAGATTTATCTTGAGTCCTTGAAGAAGAAGGCATCCGATGCCCCATCTTCTTTAGGCATCTTCGTTATTGAATGTCACTCTATTTCCTCAAATACCTGGGTACTTGATACTGGGTGTGGCTCACATATATGTAATGACATACAGGGGCTAAGGAATAGAAGAAGGCTCGTCAAGGGAGAAGCGAATTTGCGGGTTGGAAATGGAGCAAGGATTGCTGCTATTGCCATCGGAACATATTTGCTAAAGCTCCCAACTGGACGTGTCTTAGAATTGGATAATTGTTATTTCGTTCCTTCGTTAATAAAGAACATTGTATCTATTTCATGTTTGAATGAAAAGGGTTATCATTTAACTTTTAGTAACAATTGTTGTTACATAACTTTAAATGGCGTTCTTTATGGGAATGGAACTTTGTGCAATGGCATCTACACGTTAGATTTATCCAGTGACGTTTTCAATATCGAAGTAAGCAACAAACGTGCTCGAATAGATAATCAAATAGACTCCTACACGTGGCACTGTCGTCTTGGCCATATAAGTAAGAAACGCATGACCGAATTACACCGATGTGGAATTTTGGAATCATTTGAACCCGGTTCATTTGATACATGCGAATCATGCTTAAAAGGCAAGATGACCAAATTACCCTTTCCCGGAAAAGGTAATCCAGTGGGAGAATTGCTTGGTCTAATACATACCGATGTATGTGGACCAATGTCAACTCTTTCACAAGGAGGCTATAGCTACTTCATCACCTTCATCGATGATCACTCACGATTCGGGTATGTGTTCTTGATGAAACACAAATCTGAAGCCTTTGAGAAATTCAAAGAGTTCAGAAATGAAGTAGAGAAACAGCTTGGCAAAAGTATTAAATACTTCGATCCGATCGAGGTGGTGAATACTTAAGTCAAGAGTTTCAAGATTATCTAAGGGACAATGGGATATTGTCCCAATGGACTCCGCCGTATACGCCACAGCATAATGGTGTATCTGAGAGGCGCAACCGAACCTTGATGGACATGGTTAGGTCTATGATGAATCATGCAACTCTTCCAAAATCCTTTTGGGGCTATGCACTTAAGACAGCTGTTTACTTGCTAAACAGAGTCCCGACCAAGGTAGTCTCTACTACTCCATATGAGATTTGGAATAGTAAGAAACCTCACTTAACTCACCTTAAGATATGGGGTTGTCCTGCTTATGTGAAGCGGGTTGTATCAGACAAATTGGATGCTAAGTCTGATAAATGTCTATTTATTGGATACCCTAAGGAAACGAAGGGTTACCAATTCTATCATCCCTTGGAACAAAAGGTGTTTGTTTCAAGGCATGCTGTATTTCTAGAGAAAGAGTTTCTTTTGCAAGAAAACAGTGGGAGTGGGATTGAACTTGATGAAGTTCAAGAAACTCCAATAGACATCACAGAGACACCTAGTCTAGGCCCACAACCGATAATTCATAGTGATGAGCTATCAGTTGAACCTAAAACTACACCTCCTCTTCGTAGGTCTGATAGGACACGCAACATTCCAGAGAGATACGGATTTCTCGTAAGTGAATCGAACGACGTGTTGCTCATTGGCGATGACGAACCTATCAGTTATGAAGATGTTCTGAAAAATTCAGAAAGGGACAAATGGCTTGAGGCCATGAAGTCGGAAATGGATTCCATGTATGAAAATCAAGTATGGGACTTGGTTAACCCACCTGAAGGGATTAAACCCATAGGGTGCAAGTGGGTTTTCAAGAAGAAAACCGACATGGAAGGTAATGTTGTTACCTTTAAGGCTAGATTAGTGGCAAAAGGGATATCGTCAAAAACAAGGAGTTGATTATGACGAAACCTATTCGCCAGTAGCTATGCTTAAATCCATTCGGATGCTCCTAGCCATAGCAGCTCATTATGATTATGAGATATGGCAAATGGATGTGAAAACAGCTTTCCTTAATGGAAACCTACTTGAGGATGTATACATGATACAACCTGAAGGTTTCACATCGGTTGATAAAACCAAGGTATGCAAGCTTCGACGATCCATATATGGACTAAAGCAAGCATCTAGGAGCTGGAACATCCGTTTTG
>JAGFNQ010010436.1:0-51420 GCA_024364735.1 Boesenbergia rotunda | reverse complement strand
CTAGCAGCATAAGACTTCACATGATTCTATATATATATATATATATATATATATATATATATATCAATGAAGATCTCATTGTAGTTTAAGTGTGTGTTTCCTTCTACTTGAGGTATTCAAGTCATCTTAATCATGGAGACTTATAATTTGACACCTTAGTTGATACATCTACATAGAGGTGTGGGTACGGGATGATTGGGTATAAGTAGAAGTGTCCAAAGGTGTTTGGATAGACCACAGTGGATTCATCGCTCTTTACATAAGGAGATATATCCCTATGACCACTTGTTAGGATTGTTACTTAAAATCGTTGGCTAAAGTATCACATGTCAAGAGTATGGTATTCTTGGATACATGTTTGATTAATTTGAAGTCACAGAATGAGGAAGTATTACTCATCCTAGTGGGGAATAACACATAGACCATATCCTAAATGAAGTGGGTATAAGATGAGTAAACGGAATGAGGTATGATTCACTATAGCTACTGAAGCATTCATAAGTGGTCTAAGATCAACCATTGATTTTTCAATCAATTGGAGGTCATAATGTACTACTAGGTGGCATTCATGATCTGTTAATAATTAATGGTAAAGTATAAATAGTTAACATAACCGGGAACCTATTAGGTTATATACACTACGAGTCTATCAGAATGACATAAAACAAGTTTGAAAATTGGATTCTCACACCGAGAGAGAGATTAAGTCTAGTAGAACTAAACAAAAAGACAATATTGAGATATTGGTTTGGTCCTATTTGGATCGGCCTGATTTAACGTAATCTAAAGGTGGCTTCGTTTAGTTTAAACCAAAGTTGGTTTAATTTGGTATTGAACCAAACTTAAGGCTATTGGATTGGGTCATTGGATGTGGGATTGGACTTTCTTACCCAAGCCACATGGAAATCTATATATTGATATGGAAGAGCTAGAATTTTAGATAATACACAACTTGGAAGAGAATTGTTCTCTCCCAAAACCCCTAGCCTCCTCCTTTCCCCCTTTCCTTGCCGCCGCCCATCAAAGGAGTTGTCACCAATTTGTTGTTGGCCATCAAACGCCAATAACTGCCCTTGGGTAGCCTACCATCGGTAACACCTTGTTCAAGTGGTGGTGTTTCCCTTTGGAAGCTGGCGCATCTTCTAGCTTTCCTCCACCGGTTCTCTTCCATCACTTAGTGTCACCATGTTGCATATGCTGCAAGACATTAAAGTGAGTTGAGTTCCCTCAATGTTTGGTGCCATCGGTTTCCTTACGCCAGCGGATACCAAACTGTTGGTAGAATCTCGCTCAGAGAAGTTGTCTCCATTCGTCAGCTAGTACCGAACACGAAATCGAGACTCATGGTTTTGTGAAGCTGTCTCAATGTTTGCTCAATGACAGGCCCAGATCTATGTGTCACGAATGTGGGCCTCAAATTTAGAATTTATAAATGAAATGCTGGAAACCCTTTTACAATCAAAAGTATGAAAATGTAATATAGGGGTCACAGGTCGTATTTTTCTCGGGGCTAGTTGACGTTGTGTGATTCGTGCTTGTATTTAGGTGTCGTTTGTGTTTTGGGTTTCGAATGTGAATCTGGTTTTGGGTTGCAATCAAGAATTGAAATCACAATGAACGGGATAAAAACTTAACCATGTAACTTAACCAAAGTAATGGAAATTGAAGATTCAGCCAATTGGATCACTTACTCCTCTAAAGCCCTTAAGCAATTTGTTTGAAACTGATTTCTGATTTCAGAAGCAAATCAAAATGCCAAGCAATGAAATAAAAGCAGTGATTGAGTTTTCGGAAATAAACTAGCTTGATACAATGAAAAGCATGCAAAATTAAGAACTTGAACAAGTACCAACTTCAATTCAATTTTAGCTACAAGTTGGGCAGCCGACAAATGCAAACTAAGTTCGGAAATGGATGAATTCAGTACCAATTGATTTCAGACAATTATACACACTAGAAACAGCCTATAACTTGGTACCAATTATTGCCTAAACATGAACTTGATACACACAAAAGAGATTCAAGAACAGAAATGTGCTGCAATTTAATCCCAATTGCAGAAATTGCAGCTGACAGATTTCTAATTCCAGCTGATCACTACAACTTAGTAGACAAATCCACTCAAGAAGTGCAATACAAAGATGAGTGAAAGAAATCAGTGGAAGCACAATTCAGATATGCAAATGCAGTAAACTGAATTGTGTGCAGAAATGTAGAAGTGAGCTGCGAAAATTCAGAAATAAATTGGATGCACAAGTAACAGATGCAAGCTAAGTTCACATGCAGAAACCAATGCTTGGAAAGAATTTGAGCTATCATTATACAACTACAACTGCAGAGACTGCAGTTAACTGCAGAAACATTGCAAAATTTCAGAAACTGCAAGGTTGCAGCAATAAATTGCAGAGTTTTCAGAAATTCAATGGGGAAATTCGGCTGCAGTTGGATGCAAAGATAAACAAGCTACTGCTGTGAAACAATTGGAGGTTAAGCAAACAATTAAAATGCAAACATTCAAAAGCAAATAAATGTGAAGAAAAGGGGGTTTGATACGCATGAACAGGACTTAGGAAACTGATACGCAAGGAAAGGAAATGGAAACAACTAGAATTAAAAACAACTATCCACTAAACACATTCCCTAGCTATTAAATTAGCAGAAACCAAACCTAATTTAAGCAAAACAATTGCATTAAACAAAGTAACGAATCTGAAACCAATATAGAAACAGAACAGAACAGCAGAAATGGAAATTTACAGCTAATAAACGAAATTAACCAAGGAAATCTAAACTCAATCTCTCCCTAAGCTCAAGTGCTCCTTGTTCGTCACGCAAGGGTGAGCCTCGAACCCGCAAGCTCAGCAATTCAATGGAAAATCTGTCTCTGCTGCAAATCCATTCAAACCATGCCCAAACTGAAAACAGCAACCGATTGCGTCAACCTAGCTGTGGTGGATTGCGATATAGGTTTGGGAGTGCTCCGAGCCTTCCAGGGAACCCCTCCAGCAAGCTCGGATGCAATGAAGATGGTGAACAACTGAGATTGATTCAATCAAGTGACAGAGCCACTGAAACCTCAAGAAACACTGTCTTGGGCAAAATCCGATCTGGAAACTTCACAGAGCACTCTCTCCACTAACCTAGCACTAGTTCTAATGAAGGATTGAGTGGACGCGCCTCCTTTGATGAAGAAATCTAGCTAAAAAAATGGAAGAACAGCTGAAGAAGATGACTACTGCGGTGGAGACGCGACAAGGCTGGGCTGCGGCAAATTTTTGATTAAATAGTTATCAACGGACGACCCAGATTGATCGGAGGAGATCCAATGGCTGATCTTGCTCTGATTTGAGCCAAACTTTTATGATGATGATCTGGGGTCAGGATCTGCCTTGTGGTAGCTCGGATCCTCTAGATATGCAACGGATGGTCCAGATCAACTCTATCTATGAATGGACGCTCTAGAGCCCTCCTTGCTTGATCCAACGGTTAATTTAGCTCTGATTGGGATGAAACCTTCAGATCTTGATCATAGAGCTTGATCAACCCTAACTCTAGCTCGGATTGCTTCAGATCGTCCCGGATGGCTCAGATCTAGCCGCTCTTGAATCGGACGGCCCGGATTAATCGTAGGCTTGATAATTCGATCCGGTTCACATCCGACTCAAGTTTGACCCAGTATGCCCTAGGTCCAGGATTCTTTCATGCCTACAAAAATATATCAGAAAATTAGTGGCCAAATAATCCAAAAATTGTGTAATTTTGCAATTAAGTCCAAAATAAGATAAAGTTCCAAAACCTAGGGTAATTTCACAATTAACCAATAAAAACATAGGTCAAACATGGATTTTAGCAATTAAAATAATCAATAAAATGGTGCTTATCACTCAACGTAGATACGAATAGAGGCGAGGCTTAATAAGCGTCGCTGGTTGATGTCATTTCCACTCCACTTGATTCGTCATATATAATTTATTTTCATAAAATTTAATTATGTGATTCTGTGTTGTTTCTTGTATGCATGTAATCCGTGTATTGTGATAAAATCAGTTTATTTTTTTCTTCCGTTATGTTATGTATTTTGTGAAATGTGTCCAATGTACAGATCCTATCAGACTCTCCAGCCAAAAAGAAAAAGGACATTTTGAAATTACAATGGATCATCGGTTTTTTATCAACGGGTGTATCCAAGAATTGGTATTTACCAAATGGCGTACCATGGTTTCATTGTTACCAAAGGGCGTATCTATTTTAGTGAACTTTCTCTTATATCCCTCCCATCATGTACTGCATACCTTTCCCTTTCTCTTTCACTTTCTCAGTAACGAATTCTGAGACATTTGAATATGTTTTTTCAGACTTTTTATTTTAAAATAATATATTATGGATTCGGCTAAAAAACGTAAGATAAAGAAAGAAAAAATATTTTAGTTAAAAAAACATCTCTTCCAACGTGATTTCAAAAATATAAAGAGATAATTTTTAATATTTGATTAATATAAATTAATATATTAAATAATATTTAATAAATATATTAATATATAAAAAATCCTATCAAAACACGTAATTTCATATTCAAACGCAGGGCCTGAAAGCACGCTAGGAGGGCATGAAGTAAGATGACTTCAGGCCTTGCGAGCACTAAAAATTTTTTTATTTTAAAAATATTTTTTATAATATTTAATCATGATTTATTAAATTAATAAAAATATCAATAGTTCTAAGAGATGGTATTTTTGGTGTTTAAGCTTCTAATAATTATAAATTATGATGCAATAGGAGTTTTTAGATCTATCAGTGGGTTTTCACCAAAACCCACTAATGGACCTAGGATATTTGGATTTCTCAAAACGCAGTATCAATAGTTAGAGTTGAGCTAGGAGATGATATTTTTGTTGGAATAATGATTGAGAGAGTGAAAATGGGAGAGTGAAAACCATAGTGAATGACATGGCACTTTGCATGCACAATCTCCGACGGGTTCAACCTGCCCCCCAGGGTACAGTTTGATTCGGGGCGATGGCCGAAGGCCGCCGATTGTGTTCAAGCGATAATCGGACGTGTGCATGTAAAGTGCCACGTCATGTCACATCATTAACTATGGATTTCACTCTCCCATTTTCACTCTCTCTATCATTGCTCATTTTTGTTGTCCAAACTTCTAATGATTATAAATTATGTTGCAATAGGAGATTTTTAGGTCTATCAGTGGGTTTTAACCAAAATCCACTAATGGACCTAGGATATTTGGATTTCTCAAAACCCAATATCAATAATTAGAGTTGAGCTAGGAGATGATATTTTTGATGTTCAAACTTCTAATGATTATAAATTATGTCGCAAAAGGAGTTTTCTAGGATGAATCAGTGGGTTTCGGTGAAAACCCACTGATGGACCTAGTATACTTGGATTTCTCCATAATTGATATCTCTATTTAGAATTTACTTAGGTGAGGTTATTTCTTATGTGCAAACTTACTACCAATAATTTTCAATTATGTTCTCTAACCGTATCAGTTGGCATAGAAAGATGTATAAATATGACTGCTGTTGGTGCAGGTCGCACCTAAGTCAAACCTGGGTTTTGATAATGGCAAAAGGGTTCAAGAGTTAAGATGTTATTGTTATCTTATGTGTTTACTATGTATGCAGGAAGAAGTCCTAGGTACACTAGGCAAGAAGTCCTGGCAAAGGGCTGGGCAAAGAAGACCTGGTCAAGGGGTTGGGCACCGAAGACCTGCTCGGAAGGTGGGCATGAAGTCCTAGTATACTTGGATTTCTCCATAATTGATATCTCTATTTAGAATTTACTTAGGTGATGTTATTTCTGATGTGCAAACTTACTACCAATAATTTTCAGTTATGTTCTCTAACCGTATCAGTTGGCATAGAAAGATGTATAAATATGACTGCTGTTAGTGCAGGTCGCACCTAAGTCAAACCTAGGTTTTGATAATGGCAAAAGGGTTCAAGAGTTAAGATATTATTGTTATCTTATGTGTTTACTATGTATGCAGGAAGAAGTCCTAGGTACACTAGGCAAGAAGTCCTGACAAAGGGCTGGGCAAAGAAGACCTGGTCAAGGGGCTAGGCACCGAAGACCTGCTCGGAAGGTGGGCACGAAGTCCTAGTCGAGGGCTGGGCACGAAGTCCTGGCAAGGGGTTGGGCACCGAAGACCTGCTCGGAAGTGTTGGACCTTGGATGGCTAGAGAGGGGGGGTTAATGTAGCCAGACACTTGAAGTTTGGCTCTTTTGAAATTTCTGCAACTCAAAGGTTTAGTAGCACAGCGGAAGCAATAAAACAGAGTATGCAGCAAACTAAACCCTAAGTTAAACACAAGCACAAGAACGCTAACAAGAGGATTTACAAGGTTCGGGGATAACTTGCCCCTACTCCTTGGTGTGCCCTTAAGGTGGGCGATCCCTTGATCGTCGGCAGATCAAACCCCGAAAAATCCAGATAGTAAGCAACCTCCTTCTCGGTGGAGTAACCTCTCCACAGCGTTTCAACAAGGATGAAGTTTTAAGTACAATGAAACACAAGAAAGATCTTACTTAGCACTTAGGACAGCAAGAACTCAGACAAACTTCACCCAAGCTCCACTCAGCGCTGATCTCACGCAAGAATCCCCTTCTTCGTGTCTTCTTAATGATGGACTCGCCAAGCCTTCTGACTCTTCTTCCCAATGCTCAAGTAACAGATGGTTGCTTCAAAGATTGCAGTTGCTTGCTCAAGAGATGATGGAAGTAATCGCACAAGCACAAGAATGCAGTAAGGAGAAGTTGTAGTAAGCTCTAGCGAGAGGTTTTTCCACTTCTCCGCTACGCCGCTTAAGTCTCCTCCACCAGCGCCAGGTCACCACCTCACTGCAGCCTCCAGCTGCTCACCTGCCAACACCAGCTACCACTAAGCTCTCCCTTGACACTCTGAGCTTCCCTCAGCCATGCTCCAGTCACCAGCCTCAGTCAGCAGCTCCAGCCGTTTCAACCTGAGATGGCAAATGGACAAACCTGCTCCAAGGAAAGGCCTCCATTGACTCTCCTTGAGTGTTTGAATCTATCCCTGTCACCTGCAGCTTAATCAGACCATTAGCACAGCATATCACACAGAGAATCATGCATCAGAGATTAATAGCAGGGAAATCAGATGTGTTCAGATGTGTTCAGATCGTCTGACAGTGCATTTTGAATTAAAGTGATCGGTCACCGGACCGATCAGGACTATCCCAGACCGATCAGGCTCCAACCTGATCGGTCCCCAGTGATAAACTTGGGATCGCAAGCTCATATGATCGGTCACCCTGACCGGTCACCAGATCGGTCACCAAACCGATCCAGAAATCAGCTTGCCACAATCTCGCCTGAAATACATTGGATGATCAGTCACCAGACCGATCAGGCTGATCCCAGATCGATCAGGCTCCAGCCTGATCGGTCAGGGTGAGAAACCTAGTGACAGTTGATCATTCAGACTGATCGGTCACCAGACCGTTCAGAAGCTGATTAGCGGGGGAACTCAACTCACTGTGTGCTCCCTAATCGGTCACCGGACCTATCAGGAGCCGGGCAGTAGGTTCCCAAGCTCACTGTGTGCTCCCTGATCGGTCACCAGACCGATCAGTCATTGATAGATCGGTCACCAGACCGATCCACGAAGGAGCACCGTGCCAACTTCTCTAATCGGTCACCAGACTGATCCAGGCAAGGTCAAATCTCCTCTAAGTCATGAGAACAAGCCTCCAACCCATCTCTGACTCATACCATGCCTAGCTTCACTCACTAGGACTTCAACCTAGCCCTCCAAGCTAGGACCTGACTTCACTCACCAAGGTTTCAGTCACCCGGCTTCACACACCGGGACGTGGCTTCACTCACCGTGATTTCATCCAACCTAGCCCTCCAGACTAGGACTTTTTGTAACACCCCACTAAAATTCCCTTCAATATTATCTCTAATATTGAGTACAATTCATGAATGATAGTTAGAGTTGTGGGAATTTTAGTGTAAGTGTTAATAGGCTTTATATGGGCTCTAAATGGTAGAAATTCCTAATGGATCTTAAATAGCACTTCATTAGTTATCTTAATAGGCCCCATGAGGATAAAAGAAATTACACATCATATAATGGGTCTTACTTTAGATGGACTTGCAAAAGAATAAAAATAAAATAAAATGATGTAGGTGTCAAGGATTGAACCTTAGACCTTAGAGATGATGTAAGCCTTAAGAATGCATATGTAACAAATTCACCTAGCAAGGGAGTGCTATTAGGAGGATAAAGAGAATTGTAGATAGGTGCAAGGATAAGGGAAGTGAAGAGTCACCATGAGAGGAGGCACCATGCCCTTTCACTTGCCCTTCACTTAGTATAAAGAGGTGGGATGAGAAGTGAAGAGGCTTAAGTTACTTTTCTCTTCTTCTCTTCCACCAAGGCCCTTCCTCTCCCCTCTCTTCTTCCTTCATGGCCGAAATTCCAAAGGGGGTTTCCTCTTGGAAAACTTCACAAGAGGTCTCCCTCTTGAAGATCCAAGTTCTTCTACAAGGCTACAAGGGCAAGGAGTACTCTAAAGTCAAGAAGGTTGCCTTTTTGTTTCTCTATTCAAGGTTTATAACCAAGACAACAAGGGTAAGACTCCCCTCACCTGCAACATAATAGTTTATATATATTTTATTCATGTTCTTGTATGTTCTTGTGATGTGTTGCTAAAAATCATGAAGTTTTTCCCTATAGGTAAGTTTCGGCCAAGCATGGATTTAGGGCTTAGGGTTGTATTTGATGCTATCTAATGACTCCAATATTTTCTTGATGTTAAGTTATGAGTTATGATGGAAAAAAAAATGAAGTAAAAGACCCTTAAAAGTTTAGGCCAAGGCTCTCATAAAGTAATAGACTTTTTGGCCTCAAGAAGATGTTTGGGTTCTTTTTGACTAGCTAATGTTTTAATTCCATGTTAATGTTTGTTTGAGGGTTTTATATATAATTTTAGGCCATATTTTCCCTCTGAACATGTTGGGTTAATACCCTAAATAAGGGCAAAAAGAAAGAAAAAGAAAAGTTAAAGATGCCATGTTACTTACTAATGCTTCCTAGTGTTAGAATATGTATTATATGTATGTTGTATGAACCAATTGCTCTTGTTTTTGTCATTTTCATGTTGATATGAACCTTAGAAGTTTCTGATCAGTTTCATAAATTAGGTTTTAGGATGGGTTAAGGTCACTACCTCACTTGATAATGCCCCTTTGTAGTAGGATACTCAATATACGCATGTTGTATGAGTTGTGTGATGTTGTGTTGTGTTTTTATGCCATGATAACTCTATCTAAACGTTTTGATCAGTATAATATATGTGAATTAGGGTTGAATTAAAGGTATCCATGTTGCATTATGCCATGATAGATGGGGAAAAAAAGGAGTTAAAGATGTCATGTTACTTACTAATGCTTCCTAGTGTTAGAATATGTATTATATGCATGTTGTATAAATCAATTGCTCTTGTTTCTTTGTAATTTTCATGTTGGTATGAACCTTAGAAGTTTATGATCAGTACCTTAAATTGGGTTTTAGGATGGGTTAAGGTCACTACCTCACTTGATGATGTCTCTTGATACTTGGATATTCAATGTATGCATGTTGTATGAGTTGTGATGTTGGGATGTGTTTTTATGCCATGATAACCCTATCTAAATGTTTTGACTAGTAGAGTATATGTTGAATTAGGGTTGAATTAAAGGTATTCATGTTTCATTATGCCATGATAGATGAAATGAAAAATGGAACAAGTTCCCTAGGCGTATTATCCTTGGTTTTAAATTGAACATTATGTGTTTTATGAATCATGAATGATAAGTTGGCATGTTATGAATTTTCTTACCATGAAATTATGTTTTCTCCATGCCATGTTCATGCTTGAAAGATATGATGATATTTATGCTTTGAATGTATGCCCATGCCATGTATGACATTATGAATAAAAGAATGTCTAAAGAGCAATTTCTAAGAAAAAAAAAGAAATGATGAACTCTATGCTAAAGAGAAATTGCTATGGAAAGAAAAGGAATCATGTATGCTATTTTACTTTATGTATTGGCTTGTATCGGATCTTGAAAACGATCCAAAGGGTGGGCTCCTAAGCAAGGCCCCGGTTTTGGACTACCGTAGCTGTCCCTAGGCTAGAGGTTGCCTAGTACCTTAGTAGGTCGGGATTAGCTACCTCGTACTCTACTAAGGGATGCACGCAAATGATGAATGGGTACAAGCCAGGGATCCCAATGATGATGATATGTTGATGTTCAAGTATTATATTATATATATATTTTCAAAAGAACATCCTTAATGTTTATGCACATGTTTATGTTTAATGATATTGCATATGCTATGTTTAATGTTTATGCACATGTTTATGTTTAATGTTATTTCATATGATATGTTTAATGTTTATGCACATGTTTATGTTTAATGATATTGCATGTCTAATGTTTATGCACATGATTATGTTTTAAAGATTATGCAAATGTTAAGTGTTTATGCTTATGTGCTTTAGATGCTTTAAGTATTTATTTATGTTATATGTTTATGTCAAATGATATAGATTTCTACTTATATGTAATGTACGGATTTTGTGAGTAAGCAAGGAGCTTACTAAGCATTTTATGCTTATAGTCTACCTTCTTATGTTGCAGATCAAACTAGAGGTTTCTAAAGAAGGGATGCAGCAGGAGGGCATGTGTGTGTGTGGCAGTGACTTGGCAGGACGATCCTACTGTTGTCTTTACTCTTACTTATGGACTTATTTCTCATGGACTTAATATTGCTACTTATGAACTGCATGTGTTAGTGCTTATGTCCTTATGTTTACGTTTACTACTTGTTGGAGTTGAAGTTCTTTATGATATACATGCTTAATGTAGAACTATATACTCTCTTGGTAAATATGCTATGTTATGATTCACATGATTAAAGTAGTTTAGTTAGAAAGAAATTTATCCAATTGCATATGTTCATGATTTAGTATTATTTCCGCTGCTATATTTATGTTTCATATGCAATAATGTACAAAAGAAAGGAAAAAAAGTAACGCAACGCTCACGTAAGAGGCGGGTGTTACACTTTTCACCTAACCCTCCAAGTTGGAACTTTTCACCTAACCCTCCAAGTTGGGACTTTTCACCTAGCCCTCCAAGCTAGGACTTTTCACCCAACCCTCCAAGTTAGGACTTTTCACACCTAGCCTTCCAAACTAGGATTTTTCACACCTAACCCTCCAGGTTAGGACTTTCCACACACCTAGCCTCCAAGCTATGGTTTTCCACACCTAACCTTCCAGGTTAGGATTTTCCAACACCTAGCCCTCCAAGCTAGGATTTTCCACAACCTAGTCCCACTAGGTATGCCTAGTCCACGACCAGGACTTTATCATAATCATAATCAACAACATAAACTAAAATCGGTGTCAACACCAAAATTACAATCAAGGTCGGACTGCATCAACAATCTCCCCCTTTTTGTTGCTTGACAACCCGATTTTATGTTTAAGGATTATCAATCAATTATCTCAACTTTCAGGATCATAGGGAAATCAGGATCCTCCCCCTACAACATGATCATCCTAAACTTACCCTTTGTCAAACATCGAAAAAAGGTCTAGAGGGGTTGTCAAGTCTAAACATACTCCCCCTCAACCCTAGGGGTATCCCAAAACAACAAAGGTATAATTTATTTTTGAAATACATATGACAACATATGATAAAGATAAGGCATGGCAAAACAAGCATATGTATCATATGAACATGGCATCAAAGGCACAATCATAGCAACGCATATATCAGGATGAATGAAACATACGCAAAATATAGTCATAGAATTAAGGCATAAAACATAGTCTGAAAAGGCAAGTGCATCATACAATCAACCAGATAACTAAGTAAAAAAAACATGGCACAATTAAATGCGACACAGATCATAACAGTCAATATCATCAATCCTCCGCGGGGTCATCGTCTGAAGAATCAGCAATATATATGACATCCCCTGGTGGAGAGCTGCTGGAGGTCGCAGCACCAGGAAACGTATGATGGTACCACTCCTCATACCACGTGTCCTGTAGTGAGTTGATCCCAGAAACATCGGATGCCAGAGCGACTAGTCGGCGATCGAAAGACTGAAACTCTGAGCTGACCTCCTGTCCCCAGAGCTCGAAAATGTGTAACTCGCGCTTCAACGTCCGCTCTAGCTCTGCAACCTGCCAGTGGAGGTCAGGAGCCCACTCATCGTAATCCCCAGCATTAGCGGGCGGCTCCTGCTCGTGAGCTGCTCCCGGTAACTCCCCCACCCGTCTCTGATCCTTCAACCTCAGCCCCTGCAACCCGACAACAATGTCGGACTCAGCGAGCATGCGGCGATTCAGGCGGCAGTCCTGTCGAACCATGGGTACAATGCTGCCCTGTGAAACGTCGATACCTACCGAGTGCAGCCAGGCAGTGATGATATGGCCAAATGGCATGTACATTGTCTGATCGTACATCTGACTGTGGACGATGATGGAGAAGTAAATGGTCGTCACGATATCAAAGTCTAACCGTCGATACATCCCATAGAGCATCAAGCAGTGGAATGGGTGAATTTCATCTAAGTGCTTTGAAGTAGTAGGGATAAGGCAGTTAGTGATAATTTTAAACAATACATAATCTATGAGGGAAAGGCGGAGAGCAGCAAATATAGGGAAATCACCAGCGGGCTCATCGTGACCCCTTGACCTGGGATGACCAAAAAAAGTACTCATAAATTGAGTCAGGTGTGACTCCATCGAAAGGAATCGGTAGAGGATTCGGTAGATAAGGATAGAGTGTAAAACTATTATCCGATCGTCGACAATCAAGGAATGCAATGAAGTCTGATCTGTTGAAATCGAGGTCAACACTGGTAACATGTGTCCTCCACCTAGAACCCTCTCCACTGACCACGTTATTATAGAATTCAGAGACGAAATCAAAGTTGGTTGGTCTCTCAAGGAAAAGAATGGATTGAAGTTCATAGTATTCAATAATTTGCCGTACCGTCGGATAATGTTGTAAATAAAGGTTTGGTCCATAGTTCGACATGTCATAAGTTTGAAAGTGTACCATTGAAAAGCTAACGCATAATGAATATTTTGAAATCTGGTATGTGGAGGTGGTGGAGGTTGTGAAGGAGGTGTAGATAATGAAGAGCCTTTGCCCTTTGAGCTTCCCTCCACGGGTTTTTTTTCCCTTGGATGACTTTTTAGGTGCCATTGACGTTTAGTGAAGATTCTGAAGGCTTGAAAGAGGGCTCGTGCAGGAGAAAGTTCTCAGCGCAAGAAGTGTGCTCAAGACCTTGAGCAAGCAAGAAACTTGCAGCAGACAAGGAGAAGATCGCAGGACACCTTCTCAGGATCGCACGTACTCACGCACAGAACGAGAGGGGTTTTCGGCACTGAGGGGTTTTGGCAATGAGGAGTTTCAGCGCTTAGGGCACGGGAAGATGAGGTTTTCGCGAAGTTATTGGGTTGGTGGATCGGTCCACCAACCAAAATTTAATGTGATCGAACGGATCACCGTTCGATCTGACAGCGCCCAGACCGATCAGACTCCAGCCTAATCGGACTGGCCTGGTCCTAATCGGTCGGGGTGACCGATCAGGCAGGCTCCTGATCGATCGGCTGATCGATCAGGAAGCGATCAGTAGGTTTGGAGGTTTTTCTATGAGCCTGTAACGCCCGCTTTTTTTTTTTTTCATAAAGCGGCGTTACGTTAACATACTTAGGGCATGTAGACATCATAATGCAGCGGAAACCTTTAACTTACACCTACATGCACTTACTACCATTCCTAACATCATAACATGGGAACTTGGCATATTAACTTTATACTTAGCATCATATCATGTCATACTTAGCATCATGTCATACTTAGCATCATGTCATAGAGTCACATTCAAGCACATAATAGTAAAGGTAAAGTTCTATCATAAGACGAGCAAACATATTGTTTCTTGGCCAAGTCACTATCACACATATGCTTTAATGCCCTCCTGCTGCTTCCTTACTGTCCCCTTGCGTGATCTGCGGTATAAGGAAATAAGACTATAAGCACACAGGCTTAGTAAGACTCTTTCCTACTCACTAAAATCATTCATCACTTAATCATGAGCAGATGAAACATTAACATACTTCGTGCTTTACTTAGAACATAAGCCTTTATGATCACTTGGCATGCATTCGACATGGCATGAACATAACTTAATCACATTCGTAGCATGGCATAAACATGGGCATAAAACATTCATGGCATGGAATAATACTTGGCATAGACATAAACATAATAAACATAACCTCATAAACATTCTTAGCATGAACCTACATAAAATCATGGCATCCTAACTTAGCGCAAACATAATTAAATCATGGTTTCATAAATTAGCATGGTCATAAACAAAATCATGGCATCCTAACTTAGCATAAACATAATTAAATCATGGCATCATAAATTAACATGGACATGAATAAAATCATAGCATCCTAACCTAGCATAAGCATAATTAAATCATGGCATCATAAATTAGCATGGACATGAATAAAATCATAGCATCCTAACCTAGCATAAGCATAATTAAATCATGGCATCATAAACTAGCATGAACATAAATAAAATCATGGCATCCTAAACTAGCATAAACATAATTAAATCATGGCATCATAAATTAGCATGAACATAAATAAAATCATGGCATCCTAACCTAGCATAAACATAATTAAATCATGGCATCATAAATTAGCATGATCATAAATAAAATCATTTGCATAAACATACCTTGCATAAACTTGCTTTGCATACTATTCTTATCATAGATATAATGCATAACATGGATGGATGCATGTGGCAATTGTGCATATATATATATAAGGATGCTTAATCTTTAAAACATGCTTTTAAATACTTTAACATAATCATAACATTCATTGGGCCCTGGCTTGTACCACATTCATACATCATATGCGCGCATCCCTAAGTAAATACGAGGTAGCTAATCTCGACCTACTAGGGTAAGGACAGCTTCATCGGTAGTCCCGAACCGTAAGGACAGCTTCATCGGTAGTCCAGAACCGTGGACCTTACTTAGGTCCGGTACAAGCCCATAAAATAAAATAAAATGCTTTCACATGCTTTTTCATTCATCATCATTCATAGCATATTCATTCATTCATCATACTTAACATCATCATTATGCCTTGAAGGCATGAACTTTAACTTCATTCTTCATTTTCATTCCATATCATCATTAAACCTCAAAGACATGAACTTTAACTTCATTCATCATTTTCATTCTTAAACATGGCATATGTACACATCATTCATAAAGCATGACATACATACATATCATTCATAAAACATGGCATACATACATATCATTCATAAGACATGACATACATACATATCATTCATAAGACATGGCATACATACATATCATTCATAAATCATGGCACATGTCTAAACATTTACGACCTAACATATAATTCATGACATATAAACTAAAGGTTTGGTTAACATAGAACTTCTTCCATCTTACTTAAACATACATCTTGGTAACCTATACACAAGCATCTTTGTAGGTTTAACCCAACCCTAGCCCTAGGTTAGGTCCTTGGCCGAAATCCCCAAGGAACCCTAGGTCCATGAAACTTCACATAACTTCCCAAACAACATCCCATACATACATACTAGGCCATAAGGAAACATTTGATCCCATACTTAAGGCCAACCCTAATCCTTTAACCCTAATCTTGCTCTTGGCCGAAACTTCAAGGCCATGGGGGCATGGAAAAATTTCCATTAAAATCCCAAATCAATTGTTAAACACCAACCATACCTTACCATAGGGCTATTGGGGCCCTTACTTGAAATAAGTCCTAACCTTCCACCCTCTTAGGGTACTTGGCCGAAACCTATAGGGTCTCTAGGCCATGTGAATCATTCAAATAAACAACCTCCATCTCCCTTATATCATGACAATACATAAAACATCTACTTGAGGTTTTAGACCCAACCCCACTCATGGGTTCTTGTTGTTGGCCGAAATCCTAGGGTATCCTAGGGTACCCCAAAAATTCTCAAAAATTATATATAATCTCTAAACATCATAAGAGTACATTAAACAACATTATCAAGATTTTTAGCATCATCATGGACCCTAAAACCTAGTGGCCAAAACCCATAGGGTCTCTAGGGTGCTTGGTTTTGTTTCTTTCAACATCAAGTCCCAAAAACCAACCAATAAATCGTGCTAAAACATTAGGAACTATTATACCACAGGTGAGGGAGTCTTACCTTGGTTGATCTTGATTTTTAAACCTTAAGAGAGAAGAAGATTGCAAATCGCCTTTGTATCCTTGGAAAATCCTTAGATCTTGGTGATGAGACCTTCTTGTGGAGCTTTTCCAAGGGAGAACCTCTCCTTGAGGTTTCGGCTAGGATGAGGGGAGGAGGAGGAAGAAAATGCAATTGATGGAAGAAAGAAGTAACTCCCAAACCCCCCTCTTTATAACTCATTGTAACACCCCAATTTTTACAATTTGAATACCTGGGGAATTGTTCAAAGTTCGGGACGAACTTTCTATAAGAGGGGGAGGATTGTAACACCCCAAAGTTTGTCAATGTAAAATCATGACAATGTATGAAAATGGTTATAATGAAATGATATAAATTTCATGCAATCGCATGTTATGAAATGTCATGAAATACATGAAATATCATTTTCATAAAATATTATTATCATGAAATGTTATGTGAATAATATTTATACAATATTATGTAAATAATGTTATGAATTCAGAAAAAAAATATTAGGAAATATTATGAATTCATAAACATGAAATATTATGAAATTTCATGATGGGCTTGGTTTATTGGGCTTGGAAATGAATTAGTAAGAGGTGCTAAAAAGAAAGTGCAAAGTGGAGGAAGCAAGGATCGAACCTTGAACCTATCACTTGCACTAACTCTTCCCTAACCAAATGCTCTAGTGGGTGTTTCATGTTAGGAGAAGGGGAGACACGCTTGTTAAGTGTGTAAGAGTGAAGAGACATGCTTCTTCACAAGAGGTGTATAAATAGGATTAAGAGAAGGAAGTTAGAGGAAGTTACTTCATTCTTCTTCCTCCTTTCTTCTTCTTGCCGAGCCTAGCCCTCTCTCCCTTTCCATTTTCGAAAACCCTATCCAAGGGTTCTAACCCTAGGGCAATTTCAAGAGGGAAAATCCAAGTGATCTTGCCATCTACCAAGACCAAGGAATCCTAGAGAGAAGATTTGGAAGAAAAGGATCTTTGCATACCCTCCAAGTGTAGGGTACCCTACAGTGTAAGAGAAGGTTGAATTTCCAGCGCTAGGATGTAAGTATCCTCTCGCCTGCAGTGTAATCGCTTTCGGTTGATTGTATGTTTTCTTGTGGTTGTTTGGAAATGGGAGTTTCTCCCTTGTGACCATTCGGCCACCACCATGGAAGAAGGGTTTGGTTGCTTCTTGATGCATGAGGATATCCCTAGGACCTTAGGGTATGGATGGATGTTGTTCTCCAAATTTTTGAGAGAACAAAAAGTAGGGTTTGGTACCCTACAAGTTTCGGCCACCCATGGTTGGAGGTCCAAGAGAAGTTTTTTTTTATTAAATCTTGATACATGCTAGTGCCCTAGGAATTCTATACACCTATGTGTTGTTTCCAAATTTTTGAGAAGACAAAATTAGGGTATGCTACCCTATATAACTTTCGGCCAACCCAAAGGGAATTAGGGTAAAGGTTGTATGATTTTTCTTTTGATATGTCCATGCTTAATAAGTGTACTTGAGGTGTTTGTAGAAATGCTTGAATGAATGCTTGCTTGGAAAACCAAATCCCCTTACTTGTATGTTTCGGCCAACCTTAATTCTAGGGTTGGGAAGTACCTAATGAGATCATGAAGCATGCTACTACATATGTGATGTGTGTATAATTTATGTGACCTATCTTGTTAGGTATAAAAGCATGCCTTATAGCCCATGGGGCACTCTTATGACATGAATATGATGTGGTTGATAATATGCCTAAAAAGGGTTACTCTATTAAAACTGGGATCAAGAGCACCCGAATGCGTGGTGTGTCCCTAGGGGATCAAGAGCACCCGAATGCGTGGTGTGTCCCTTTGAGAAGTGATTAAGAGTACCTTTAGGCATATACATATATGAGTAATTGCATGATAAATTACTTTACTTTGGAAAGTTGTGTACCCGACTCGGAAGGGGGTCGTTAAACAAATCCAATGAGCATGTTAAGGTCATGGCATTGGTAGGACGGAAGGGTCCTGCTCTAATTAGATTGGTGGCTCGCTACCCCAATTTATTAGGGAACGCGCATGATGTGGTACTACAACTGGGCCCTGGATGATGATATGATATTTTGAAGTACTTACCATTATGGAACCTTTTTGAAAAGCATACTTTTCCCATCATGTGATAATATTGTTCCGTAAAGTACTTAGAGATAAATTGATGTGATGTTTATGATGCTTGATGAGATGCTTATGATGCTTAATCTTGTTCTATCTTGAGTACTGAGTACATGATATGATGTATCGATATGGATTTTGCGAGTAGGCCCGGATTCTTACTAAGCATGTTTTGCTTACTAGTTCATGTTGTTTTCTTATGCTGCAGATAGCGGTAAGAAATACTTGAATTAAAGGAGGAGGCAGAGGGAAGGCTAGAGGATGTGTGTGGTGATGGCTCGGGAAAGGATGAAAGATTCTATCTACCTTAGTTTGTCTAGAATCTAACTGCTTCCGATAAAAGATTGAAATTATATTACTATACTCTGATTATATGATGATTGTGACTACTCTACTGTTAGAGATATGGAACCTAAGTCATGTTAGATAATACTATTATTAATGTCTAATTCCTGTAGTATGCATGCCCAGTAAAATGCTAGATGTTTACTATTTTCGGTTGCTTATGAATGCTTCTTTTGCATGCATCTAAGCCTAGATAACTCTTGCTATATTCTTACTTGAGATTTTATGCTATAGTGTGTCAAATGATTTCCATATTAGGTTGTAAATGCATGTAAATATAAAAGAAATGAAAAACCTTGCTTGGTAAATAAATTGTCAATAAGCATGCTTATTACTAGTTCATGTATTGTAACTGTTTTGTTTGGATATACATGTTTAACATGATTGGATGATATGAATGTATGGACCCGTAACCCCGCCTTTAGGGTAGATATAAGGTCGGGCGTTACACTCATCAAGGAGGCAAATGAAGAGTCTCTCCATGACCCTTCATCTTCTTCTAAGCCTTAACCAATATCCACTTCATTCCCTCATAACATTCCCTTGCTAGGTGAGTTGGTTAGAGCATACATGGTTGTATAAGAGGTCCAAGGTTCAATCCTTGGTAGATACACAATTTTTTTCCACTTATTTTATTTTATTTTCCTAGTATTTTCGAAAATCCCTTAAAAACTCCCCCATAATCATGTTAATATTTCTCATTAAAATACTTTTATATTTATATTAATTTTCACCTAAAATCCACCAATAATTATGGTACTAAAAAGTCATATAAGGCCCATTAGTGCCCTTTTTCCCAATTTGAATGAGAAAACATGGATTTTCTAGGCCAAAGTTCGCATTAATATTTCTAGGTTCCTCAGAAAATTATCTAGACATGCTTAATATTTTAAGAAAATATTAAGAGAATTTTTCGGGTCATTACAGAGCCCCCTAATCGGTCTGTGGACCGAACACCATAGGGTTCCAGATCGGTCCGGGGACCGATCCAGGCCAAAACAGAATGTTTGGTCAATTTTCGTGAAGGGTTCTGTGACCTTTCTGATTGTTCTGTGGACTGATCACCATAGGAAGGGTCCAGATCGATCCGGGGACTAATCAGTCATATGCCTGATCAGTCCGGTGACCGATCAAGCTTCCTGGTAATTCCTGATACGATCTAAAACTTTCAGTTTCAGACTTCCAAGTGATTTCGGACAAGGTCTGATAAAGAATATCGATCTTGGAAGTGGTCCCTGTTGGATCGAGAAATGCGAGAGAGGTGGGGGTGAATGTCGCAATTCGTTCGGATTTAAAAGAGCAAGTGCACAGCGGAATAAAATAGAGTAGAACAACGCTAACACGATCGTCTTACTTGGTTCGGAGCCTAGGTCGACTCCTACTCCAAGGCCCACGGTCGTTGACCGTTTTCTGCGGGCAATTCTATAAGTTCGCAAAGTTTACAAATAGATTTTACAATAAGGCAGAATAGTAAACTTTAAATACAGAGCTTTTTGTTACCGACGTCCGGTGTAGATCAAAGTTTCGGAGCAGCAGGACGTCGTCAGCTTGAGTTGGAAGATCTCTGAAGCGTGTCGCGGAAGCAGAA
Source organism: Boesenbergia rotunda (assembly GCA_024364735.1). Lineage (NCBI taxonomy): Eukaryota > Viridiplantae > Streptophyta > Magnoliopsida > Zingiberales > Zingiberaceae > Boesenbergia > Boesenbergia rotunda. Next base: position 30,997 of record JAGFNQ010010436.1, on the reverse strand, counting down.
GAGCGCAGAAGCGTCGAAGCAATTGATGATCTTTGAAGAGGGTCGAGGCCCTCTTTATATAGGGCAGGGGGCGCCCGACATGCTCGGGGCGCCCCCCACGTGGCTGCAGATCCGGCGATGCTCTAGTCAAAGCTGATCTCGTTATCTTCGGGATTGTATTTGACTGGGGCGCCCGACGCGCACGGGGCGCCCGATTGACCGGTCAAACTTTATCACCGAGGCTTCGCGAGGGTGAGCTGCAGCCGCCTTCAGTGGCGTGGCACAGTGGGCGCCCGAGACACGCGGGGCGCCCGACATGCGGGGCGCCCGACACGCACGGGGCGCCCCAATTGCGCTGCTGTCGGGGCGTTTACCTCTCTGCTGACTTTGGGTTGACTCTGGGGCGCCCGACACATCCGGGGCGCCCTACTCAGCTACGGCCTCACTCCTTTGAGGCTTCTGAGCTGCAGAAACACAGTCCTTCGGTCCTGCATCCAGGGTTAGTCCAAAACAGCAAATAATAAGTTAGTTAAAACAGCCTTAGCTGTCTTGGTTCTGACTTTGGATCTCCAAAATGGAGCCCTAGGTCGAACCGACGCCTAATGTTCCCTCGAGGGGAACGCGTCCTCACCTACTCCTCTCGGGAGAGTTTTACCTGGTGCCAACCGGATCCTCCAGTTGGACTTTTGCCCAGCAGTCCTTCGCCAGGTCTTGAGTTACCAAGCTTCCCTTCGCTTGGTGCCTAGCAGCCCTTCGCTAGGTTTTTTCTTCTGGCAGTCCTTCGCCAGTGCCTAGCATTCCTTCGCTAGGGCTTGTCCTGTCTGGCAGTCCTTCGCCAGTGCCTAGCATTCCTTCGCTAGGGCTTGTCCTGTCTGGCAGTCCTTCGCCAGTGCCTAGCATTCCTTCACTAGGGCTTTTCCTGTACACTCAAGAAACTCGTTAGACAACCATTAACCCTTAACTTTTGAACCTTTTTGCCAATATCAAAACACAGGTTTGACTTGGGTGCATACTGCACCAACAATCTCCCCCTTTTTGATATATGGCAACCTAGTTCAAAAAGTTAAGGAAAAAAGTGCTGAATTTAAAATCCTAAGTTAGATTCCCTCCCCCTAGAAGAAATCTCCCCCTAGGTTTTTCAAAAACAGGTGGTGTGAATGAAGTACTTAGAAGATTTCATGTTTTGATAATAAGTTAGGAAATCTCTACAGTTTTTGCTAAGTTTTTCAAAAACATTCTTGGTTTGGGAACCTTTAGAAAATTTTCATTTTTGAAAAAATTCCAGACTTTAGAAAATTTTCAGTTTTTTGGGAAAAAATTTCAAACTTAGAAACATTAAGTAAAAATCATTTTAAGCAAAAATAGTTCAGAGCTTAGAAATAAAAATCATTTTAAGCAAAAAATAGTTCAGAGCTTAGAAATGAAATTATACCAATTTTCAGTTCAACTTTTTGAAAAGTCTATTGTTTTCCTGTTTCCTTTCCAACTCTCCCCCTTTGACATATATCAAAAAGAATGCAGAAGAAAAAAAAGAAACTTAAATAGAGCATTTGCTGTACTGAATCAAAATAAGACCTAAGTCTGGTTAATCCTTTAGGGACCTGTCTAACCCACTTAGCTACTTACTAACTGTTATAAACAGTAGCTTTGGCTAGGGTTAGTCAAGTTAAGTGAGCTGTTCAAGTTAGATTGTCTAAACTTGACACTTAACTTGATTGCTGTTCAGTTTGTATTTAGTGCCCCAACTGCTGCAGATGCACTGACTTAAAGCATCTTGAGTTAAGGCAAAGACCTAAGCATCTCAACCCTTTCTAGGTTATCATTCAAAAAGTGCCCTAAGGTGCTTGTGAGATGCTGGCTTCTAGATCTATAGGTGCATGCAGTTCTAGGGTTAGAGCCTAGGCTAAGTCCATTTTCGAAAAAAGCCCTAGTTTTGAAAGGGGTAGTTTTTGAAATAAAACTAAGTAAAAAAACTTTTTAAAGTTAAAGTAATATTTTTAACAAAAAACATTTTAAAAGACATTTTAAGTTCAATTTAAAATTGAAAATCCAAAAACCAAATGATTCTATTCTACTAAGCATAACCCTAACTTAATTTAGTAAAAAAAATAAACAAGCCAAGCTAAGATTAGCATAGTTCAAGTAGAAGTCTAGTACAAGTCAACAGAAGTCAACCCTACTCAGTAGGGGTAGTCAAATGGGTACATGTCCAAGTCATCTAAGAGGAGGGACCAGGAGGATCAAATGGGCCCGGCTGCCATGCATCAAATCGTGCCATGATCTCATGGTACTGTGCATTCCAGGCTTCTCTATCGGCTGTGAGGGTACTCATAATGTTGTTGTAGTAGCCTAAGTTTGTCTCTTGGTCTTCAATATGGTACGCTTCCACTTCTTCTCTGAAGCTCTGGATGTGCGTCTCGAGTCGTGTAACTCTCTCGTACAAGGTCGGTGGAGCGGGCTGATCTACCTCTGCTGCTAAGTCGGCAGCGTCGACCTCGACCTCCTCGTCGGCAATGTCCTGTGCGGCTGGTTGGCGTCGCCAAGTCAGAACCCCGGTGCCCGAGACGTCTATACCGGCTAAAGAAAAGTTTCTAAATCCTATCTCGTCGAATTCGGTCATCGTGGTAATCTCGCCGTCAGCGATATTTCGGCCGTGGTAGTGGAGGATAGAGGTGATGACGTGGCAGTAGGGAGTGCGGATCCGCCCCTTAGTGGATACACTAGAGGCATGTAGGATACAGTGGAAGAGGTGAAGGCCTATATCTATGTCCAGATGGTGGATAAGGGCATAGAGAAGAAAAGTGTGAAAGGGTTTCATGGTGGCTGTGTCCCTAGTGGACAAAGGAAGGATGCAACGGACAATTACTCTGTAGAGAGCGTAGTCCTGAATCGGGAGTCGGGTGGAGTGGAACTGCCCTCCTGCAGGGTCCATGGCTTCCCCAAAGAAATAGTTGTATAAGGTGTTCAGGTCAATATGAGAGTAGGGGGCGTCGAAGGGCGGGTTCCTTGGAGGGTAGCAACAGAAGATGGACTGAGATGGTCGGAGTCCCAAAAATCGGTTCAGTAGGGTAGGAGTGATGCTCAAGGGCATTCCTTGAACGGTAGTGACGAAGCTCAAGTGGTCTTGCCTAACTATGTTGTTATAGAATTCTGCACATAGGGTGTTGTTGATCGAATGTGTGCAGAATACGAGGTTATCTAGTTGATAGAAGTTAATTGCGGACATTGCGACTGGACAGGATTGGGAGAAGAAATGACGGTTAAGGTAGCTTGTTTTAATCGGAATGTAGGTGGTTTGTGCGAACTTGTTACAAAGTGCTAGGTTAGGAAATCTAGGGTCGGGACTGGGCTCATTACCGGGGTTCGACTGAACTGCTCGGCGTTTTCTAAGTGTAGAAAAAATAAGTGATTAAGGATAAAGAAGGAGTGTGCAAAAAAAATTTGTAATTTAAGAAAAATTAATTGCACAACTAAATTTCATACCTTGGAGGCATGGTTGAGGCAAGGGAAGGCTTAGGTTCACTTGATCCACAAGAATGAGGTAAAGGGAAGAAGGAGTGTGAGATGTGGTGTGGGAAATGAGGGAGTCTCGGGTCCCTTTTATAGGGGTTGATGGGGGGGCGCCCGACGGGTCACGGGCGCCCTTACAGGTTGGTTTTGCCTCGGGCAGGGAAAAGGTCTGTAGGGGCGCCCGACAGGTCACGGGCGCCCTTCTCAAAAGCTGTTTGTCAGCAGCTTTTGACTGCTTTAATCAGCGTGGGAGACAGGTTTTGATGGGGGCGCCCGACATGTCACGGGCGCCCTTCTCAAGGCTGTTTGACTGCAGCTTTTGACTGCTTTAATCAGCGTGGGGGACAGGTTTGATGGGGCGCCCGACAGTCACGGGCGCCCTTCTCAAAGGCTGTGACTGCAGCTTTTGCTGCTTTATCAGCGTGGGACAGGAGGTTAGGGGCGCCCGATAGGTTACGGGCGCCCTAGGTACCAGACTTTTGACTGTTTTGACCAGGTTTGACTGTTTGACTCCGTTTGACTGTGTTTGACTAGGTTAATCATAGTTTGACGATGATTATGAAAGCACAAGCAAGGTGGTTTAATTTGAGCTTAATTTTCCTGTCTCACTGAATCTAGGGTTTTCAATCACGTTAACCTTAAGGTTTTTGTGAGACAGGTTTGAAGGTAAAAATTAATTTTGAAAGGGAATTTTCATTTATTTTGAAAAGATATTTAGTTTTGAAAACAGATTAAGTGTTTTTCAAAAGATAATAAGTTTGAAAAATAGAGGTTTTGAAAAACAGTTTAGAATCTTAATTATTTGAAATTTGAGTTAGATTCGAATTTGACAAAAGTTAACTTGAATTTGAATTTCAGAAATTGGCTTCCAGGTCTTGGCGAGGCACTAGGCCTTCTTTGGCCGAAGCCTTATGGGATCATCCACCCTTTCCTTGACAAAGCCTTTTAATGAAATTTCATTTTCAAATTAAATTAGGTCATTTTCTGGTCTAACTAGCTTGGGTCTTGGATCGGTAGCTTCGGCTAGTTCCGCCAAATTGGCTTCCCTAACGTACTATCATCTCACCTCCTCCCAATACTATGTTTTCAATTTTCAAGTAATTTTAGTCCTTAAATCTAAGAATTCCTTAAATCTAAGCATGGCAATTTGCAAGAAATTAAATAAACACACAATCAATCAATTAAAAAAAACTATCTAATTATAAAAATTGTTTTGATTTTGGCTCCCCCTGGACTATAGCCTCTATATGGGTTAGGCAAGAGGTGAATCTTGTCCTTGGGGATCCAAAATTGATTTGAACCAGTTGGTTTAGTCAGGCACAGTTTTGGCACCCATGCCTGAACCTTAGGTCTTGACTGATTCAGTACAGCAAAGTAAGATCTTTGCCGAGATTTGGTTCTATAGCCAAGTCCGGATCGGTTTAGAACAGACTTCTGTTTTCCCAGAATCATATCAAGATTCTTGGAACCAGAAGTGAATCGTTCTAAAGCTGTTCTTAAATCCTTGACTTGAGTTTTCAAGGAGAAATTCTCTGATTCAAGTTTCTCAACTTGATCAGGGGTTTCTTCCTGAATTTTCTCAGTTAAGGAATTAGAATCAGCTCCCTCTTTCAGGAGTTTTACTTCCTGTCGGAGGGACTCGATTCGGAGTTTGGCTTTCGCCAAATCTCGGGATAGATAGGAAATAAGAGAATTTAATTGCGATTTTGAAAAACCCGTTACCTTTATTTCGCCGTCTTCGGAGAATGTCAGCTTGCCGTCGTCCCGTTCCGAGTCTGAGTCAGTCTCGATTTGATCCGAAGCGGTCAGGGCTAGAAGATTGGACTGAGGTGCTTCTTCTTCTTCTTCTGAGGAAGACTCGTCCCAGGTTGCTTGGAGTGCCTTCTTCTTTCTGTTCTTTTTGGACTCCTTTAGACTTGGACATTCAGTCTTGTAGTGGCCCTTCTTCTTGCATTCGTAGCAGGTTACGTTGGGCTTTTGTTTGTCAGTTGCCGGTTCATCTTGTCCGTCCTTTCTTCGGCTTGTTCTCCGTGTGTTAGTTTGGTTCTTCAACTTTTTGTAGTAGCTTCGAGCTAGCCGGACCAGTTCTGATTGATCTTCTTCTTGATCTTCTATTTCTGAATCTGAGGTAGATTCAGGTTCAACTTGAATTTTCTTCTTGGTCATTTTCCCTGTTTTCCCTGCAAAAAAGGCTATACTTTTCTCGACCAAATTGGAGTTAGTCTGTTCATGCAGCTCAAGTTCAGAAAATAACTCATCTAGCTTAATTTTTGAAAGATCCCTAGAGACCTTGTATGCATCTACCATAGATGCCCACAAGGTGGTCCTAGGGAATGCATTTAGGGCGTACCTTATCAGATCACGGTTTTGAACCTGGTGACCTATTGCGTGAAGACCATTCATCAGCTCCTGGATTCTGGCGTGGAGCTGGGCTGCTGTCTCGTTATCTGCCATTTTGATAGTGAAGAGCTTGTTCAGTAGCAAGTCTCGTTTGCTGATCCTTGTATCTGAAGTTCCTTCGTGGAGTTCAATCAATTTAGCCCATAGTTCCTTTGCACTTTTGAAGGGTCCTACGCGGTTCAGCTCTTCTTTAGTTAGTCCGCATTGTAGAGTCTGGGTTGCTTTGGCGTCTGCTTCAATCTTTCGTTTAAGGGCAGTGTCCCATTCTGAGTAGTCTTGTGGTACACCTTCAGCATTGGTGGGAATCATCAGTCCAGACTGGATGATTATCCACATTTCCACCTGAGTTTTCAGGTGGACCTCCATTCGACTTTTCCAGTAGGGAAAGTCTTCTCCACTGAAAAGTGGAGGTCTGGCGGTGCTAAATCCTTCTTGGATAGACATTTGTAACTGAAAAAAAAGTAAACAACAAAAATATTTCCAAGACTTGGTCTTGGATTAGTAGTGCGGGAAGAAATAATCAAACACATATTTCAAGGGGTGTTGCACCAACCTTGAGATAAAAACTCGAACGAAAAAAAAAAAATTTTTTTTTATTTTTTAAAAAAAATGAGAGGGAGAGAAAAAAAAATCCGAAAAATATTCAAACTGATGGTTGCACCAGGTTTGACTTCCCTGCTCTAATACCACTTGTTGGATCGAGAAATGCGAGAGAGGGGGGGTGAATGTCGCAATTCGTTCGGATTTAAAAGAGCAAGTGCACAGCGGAATAAAATAGAGTAAAATAACGCTAACACGATCGTCTTACTTGGTTCGGAGCCTAGGTCGACTCCTACTCCAAGGCCCACGGTCGTTGACCGTTTTCTGCGGGCAATTCTATAAGTTCGCAAAGTTTACAAATAGATTTTACAATAAGGCAGAATAGTAAACTTTAAATACAGAGCTTTTTGTTACCGACGTCCGGTGTAGATCAAAGTTTCGGAGCAGCAGGACGTCGTCAGCTTGAGTTGGAAGATCTCTGAAGCGTGTCGCGGAAGCAGAAGAGCGCAGAAGCGTCGAAGCAATTGATGATCTTTGAAGAGGGTCGAGGCCCTCTTTATATAGGGCAGGGGGCGCCCGACATGCTCGGGGCGCCCCCCACATGGCTGCAGATCCGGCGATGCTCTAGTCAAAGCTGATCTCGTTATCTTCGGGATTGTATTTGACTGGGGCGCCCGACGCGCACGGGGCGCCCGATTGACCGGTCAAACTTTATCACCGAGGCTTCGCGAGGGTGAGCTGCAGCCGCCTTCAGTGGCGTGGCACAGTGGGCGCCCGAGACACGCGGGGCGCCCGACACTCACGGGGCGCCCCCAATTGCGCTGCTGTCGGGGCGTTTACCTCTCTGCTGACTTTGGGTTGACTCTGGGGCGCCCGACACATCCGGGGCGCCCTACTCAGCTACGGCCTCACTCCTTTGAGGCTTTCTGAGCTGCAGAAACACAGTCCTTCGGTCCTGCATACAGGGTTAGTCCAAAACAGCAAATAATAAGTTAGTTAAAACAGCCTTAGCTGTCTTGGTTCTGACTTTGGATCTCCAAAATGGAGCCCTAGGTCGAACCGACGCCTAATGTTCCCTCGAGGGGAACGCGTCCTCACCTACTCCTCTCGGGAGAGTTTTACCTGGTGCCAACCGGATCCTCCAGTTGGACTTTTGCCCAGCAGTCCTTCGCCAGGTCTTAAGTTACCAAGCTTCCCTTCGCTTGGTGCCTAGCAGCCCTTCGCTAGGTTTTTTTCTTCTGGCAGTCCTTCGCCAGTGCCTAGCATTCCTTCGCTAGGGCTTGTCCTGTCTGGCAGTCCTTCGCCAGTGCCTAGCATTCCTTCGCTAGGGCTTGTCCTGTCTGGCAGTCCTTCGCCAGTGCCTAGCATTCCTTCACTAGGGCTTTTCCTATATACTCAAGAAACTTGTTAGACAACCATTAACCCTTAACTTTTGAACCTTTTTGCCAATATCAAAATACAGGTTTGACTTGGGTGCATACTGTACCAACAGTCCCTTGACTAAAATTGATCCCTAAACCAGGATCAAAGGTCCTTATGGATTTACAATCACTTTGCTCCACTCAAGTGGAGTCAAACTCAATCAACACACAATCACTCATTTTCAAACAAGTTTGTATCAAATTCAAGTTTCCAATCAAGTTTCCTTGATTGGAATGTCCAAGTATGATCATGGAGTCAAATACACATGTGTTATGCATTGGTTTTCTCCATACTTGGTCACCGAAGTGATTTTTATCTCGTCAACCAAATTTCTCACAGGATGCAATGACATTTCGAGAAATTTAGTTGATCCTAATATCTCACCCCATTTCTAGCAAACAAAAACGTTTTGTTTAACCTTATAGTTTGTGTGAGATGTCCCTAAGTTACCCAATTGTTTCCCAACAATTTTGAAATGATCATCAAGGGTTTTGAATGCATTTTGATGTCTAAGAAGCACGACACATTCCCAACTCCCTTCTTAAGAAACTAAACTCATTTTCGGAGAGTGGTTTAGTGAAAATGTCTGCTAAATTTGATTTGGACTCTACATATGAGAGTGCAACATCTCCTCTAGCAACATGATCTCTAATAAAGTGGTGACGCACTTCAATACGTTTGGTTCTAGAATGATGGACTGGATTCTTAGTTAGGTTAATTGTGCTAATGTTGTCACACAACACTTGCACACCCTTGTAGCTTAATCCATAGTCCTCTAGAGTATGTATCATCCACAACAATTGTGATATGCTCTCTCCCATAGCAATATATTCTACCTCGGTCGTGGAGAGAGCAACACAATGTTGCTTCCGACTTGACCAACTAACTAGAGATGATCCTAAAAATTGGTAACCCCCACTAGTGCTTTTCCGATCCAACTTATATCCAGCGTAGTCGGAATCGGTATAGCCAATTAGGTCAAATGATTCGGTACGGGGGTACCATAGACCAACACTAATTGTGCCATTAAGGTATCTCAAAATTCTCTTCACAGCGATTAAATGAGATTCCTTGGCACAAACATGATACCTAGTGCACATACCCACAGCAAAGAGTATATCAGGTCGACTAGCTGTGAGGTATAGCAGACTACCTATCATGCTCCGATATTGAGTCAAATCAACAGGTTTACCACTCTCAACATTGTCTAATCTCGTGTTTGTAGCCATAGGAGTGGTTACCTCTTTTGAATCACTCATATTGAATTTTTGAAGCATCTCTTGAGTATATTTTGATTGGTGCACATGGATCCCATCTCGGGTTTGTTTGATTTCAAGTCCAAGGAAGAAAGTCAACTCTCCCACTAGACTCATCTCAAATTCACTTTTCATGTGTCCAATGAACTCATTTAAATAGCCCTTGTTGTTTGAGCCACAAATTATGTCATCGACATATACTTGGGCTACAAAAATATTGTCACTATCTCTACGTAGAAACAGTGTAGGGTCTATTTGGCCTCTAACAAAGCCTTTTTCAATTAGATTGGTCGATAACCGCTCATACCAAGCTCGGGGTGCATGTTTAAGGCCATAAAGTGCCTTTTTGAGCTTGAATACGTGGTTTGGGAATTCGGTACTCTCGAACCCCGGAGGTTCGACATAGACCTCTTCTCTAATCAAACCATTTAGAAAGGCTGATTTGACATCCATTTGATATAACTTAAAACCTCGATGTGCTGCAAATGCCGGCATCAATCGGATGGACTCTAATCGTGCCACGGGAGCATAGGTCTCATCATAATCAAGGCCTTCAACTTGACTGTAGCCTTTGGCTACTAAGCGTGCCTTGTTTCTTATGATTTCTCCCTTATGGTTCAATTTATTTTTGAAGACCCATTTGGTTCCAATGATGGTGGTCTTCTTAGGTCTAGGGACTAAGTCCCAAACTAGACTTCTTTCAAATTGACCTAGTTCATCTTGCATCGCAATGATCCAATCGGGATCATTTAATGCTTCGTCAATTTTCCTAGGTTCAATTTCAGAAATTAGGGCAACTTCATTTGCCTCATTCCTAAAGAATGATCTAGTTCTAACCCCATGATGGATGTCTCCAACAATTTGATCTTGGGGATGACTAGAGTCTAATCTAGTTTGCCTAGGTGTTGGTGGTGCTTCTTGAATGGTTCACTAGACACAAGTTCAGCCTCAAGATTCGGCTGATCTATGTGTTGTCTAGGCTCACCGTCATCGGATTCATCACCATCAACAACATTTGGACTTTCATTCAAACTTAGTCTCCTTAGTTCGAATTGGACTTCATCTTCTGGTTGTTCATTGATTTTTGGAATTTCTTCAAAAACAACATCAGAAGACTCTTCAACTAACCTAGATTTCTTATTGTAGACTTGGTAGGCTTTGCTAACTAGGGAGTACCCGACTAGTATCCCTTCATCAGCCTTTGCCTTGAACTTTCCAAGATGGTCCTTAGTGTTTAGAATAAACACCTTACAACCAATCACCCTAAGGTGTTTAACCGTATGTGGCTTCCCAAACCAAAGTTCATGGGGAGTCTTCCCTAAGAATCTATGGATTACGACTCGATTTTGCACGTAGCAAGCTGTGTTCACTGCTTCGGCCCATAAGTAACTCGGTAATGAGTACTCATTAAGCATGCTTCGTGCAGCTTCTTGTAGAACACGGTTCTTCCTCTCTATAACACCATTTTGTTGTGGTGTTCTAGGAGTGGAGAACTCATGTCTATACCCTCTATCTTGACAAAACTCTAAAAATCGTTGGTTTTGAAATTCACCTCCATGATCACTTCTTATTGTTTTAATAGATCATGATTTTTCATTTTCAACTCTTCTACAAAAAGAAATGAAAACATCAAAGGTTTGATCATTATATTTAAGAAAATAAGTCCATGTATATCTAGTAAAATCATCAATGATAACAAAGCAATATCTACTTCTATTCAATGATATGATAGTGCTACAATCAAATAAGTCCATATGAAGTAAATCTAAAGCGGTAGATGTACTTACAGCGCTTTTACCTTTATGTGCAGATTTTGTTTGCTTACCCATTTGACATGCATCACAAAGTTTGCCTTTTTCATACTTGATGCTTGGTAAGCCACGAACTAAACCCTTGTTGGCCAACTTCCGGATGTTCTTCATGTTCACATGTGCCAGTCTCCGGTGCCAAAGGGTGGACTCCTCTTCTTTTGACATGAAACACTTATCAAAAGCATTAATAGCACTTTTAAATGAAACTTGATAAATGTTATCTACTCTTGTTCCTACTAGTGCCGTGTAAACATTGTCATGTTGTCTAACTAGACATTGACTTGATTTGAAATCAATTGTGTAACCCGCATCACACAATTGACTGACACTTAGGAGATTAAAAGTCATCCCCTTGACTAGAAGGACATCCTTAATCCTAAGACATTCAAATATTTGAATGTCTCCTATTCCTATGACCTTAAGACTACCATTGTTACCAAATGAAACATTACCTCTACTTTTTCTTTGAAGTGTGGTAAACAATGATCTATCCCCGGTTATGTGTTTGGAGCATCCACTATCAACGAACCAAGTTGATAGATGCTCCCCCTCAATCACAATCTACACAATTCGAAAAATAGAAGTTTTAGATACCCACACCTTGGGACCTAAAGCACCTACTAAACAAGACTTAGGCACCCATGCCTTGACAACTTTCTTTTGTACCTTGGGTGTCTTAGATTGTCTCATATCAGTCCTAGACATCAAAGACACGAATGATGGTTCTTTGGGTCGGTAACCAATACCGGCCCTATTGTAGACCGCCCTTTGGGCATTCAACATCATGTCTAGGGTCTTTGAGCTAGTTGAGAATTTTTCAAGAATACTCTTGAGCCTCTCAACTTCACTCTTTAATGATTTATTTTCATCTTCTAGCAATTCAACATGCAAATCATCTACATCCTCATCCCTAGAGGACATCAATTGTTCTACCTCAATTTTCAAGAATTTAATCTCATCCTCTAACATTTCAACATGCAAGTCGTCTATGTTCTCATCCCTAGATGACTTCAATTGCTCAATTTCTAATTACAATGATTTAACCTTATTTTTTTGATTTTTTTCAGCATATTGGTTAAGCATGCAATTGCTCTATAACATTTTTCAAGTTCGGGAGAGGTTACCTCTTCATCATCCGAAGATGATGAAGCCGCGTTTGAGGAGTTGGAGGATTCATCACTGCTTTCTTCTCCTTCAAGAGCCATGAGTGCCACATGTCGTGTACTCTTCTCCTCCTTCTCTTCATCGGATGAACTTAAGGAGGATTCGTCCCAAGTGGCCTTCAAGGCCTTCTTCTTTTTCTTTGATTTCTCCTCTTTCTTCTTGGATTTCTCTTCCTTCTTCTTTAGCTTTGGGCATTCACTCTTAAAGTGCCCTTTCCTTCCACAGTCATAACAAGAAACATTAGATTTATCAACTTTAGCTTCACTAGGGTTACCTTTACCCTTGAAGCGTCGACCCTTCCTCATCATCCTTCGTACAAAATTTGCCATCTCGGAGGAAGAAGACCCGCTGCCATCTTCCTCGGAATCGGACTCGGATTCAAAAGAGGATGAAGATGAAGACACTTCCTTCTTCTTCTCCTTCTTCTTCTTGTTGGATCGTTCCCCTGCAACTAAGGCAATCCCCTTCTCCTTGGGGCCTTTGTTAGCCATTTCATGTAATTCCATTTCACAAAATAGATCATCTAGTTTAACAATTAATAAATCCTTGGAAACTTTGTAGGCATCTGTTGGCACCGGGTGCATGTTGACATGGATGCGGGTTCGTAATTTCAAAATTAATTACATGCAGCGGAAGGTTTAGCATAAATAATTTCTCTAAATCATTTAACCACACATCTAAGCATGCAATTTTATCTTGTGTAGACATGATCATATATTTAAAATTTTTGCAGAACGTAAATTAATTTACATATTACCTCGCGTAACTCGAAGGAAGGGATGAGATCCAACCGTAAGCGTCCCTTGGAAGCTCCGCCTCTATTCGCATCTACGCCGAGTATCTTCGAGATGACTTCGTAAAGCCACGAGTTTCGTGTTCTTGAGAACTACTAGATTCTCCGAGAACGCGACAAGAAAAACCAAGAGATGAAGTCGGATGACTAACCACAAAAGGATGGTCGGCTGGTGCTCCTTCTAGGGGCTGCTTGGCGCACGGCAAGAAGGGGAGAAGAGAAGGAGAGAAAGAGAGGGAGAGAGTCTATGCCTTCATCTCTATATTTCACCCCCAAACCTTGCCATGGGTCCTTTATATAGTGGCCTCTCAACCATCAAGCCTCTCAAATATAGAATAACTTATTCCATCATACCAAGTTTGATTTTATATCATGGTTAAAATCATATTTTAATTCATGATAAAAATCTTCTCTCCTATGGAATAAATTTCCTTATCATGGTAAATCAATCCAGATTGATTTTATAAAATAAACCAATCCATGGTTCATTTTAATTTCCATGAAAAATAAACCAAACCTTGGTTTATTATATAAAAATTTATATCATCCATAATTTTATAAAACAAACCATACTTGGTTTATTTTATAAATTGAACCAAAAACTTGGTTCTCTCCCTTTGTTGTGGCCAGCCAAGCAAAGAGGATGGAGGCCCTCTTTGGCCAGCCCATCCAAGCCAAGCCTTAATGAATTAAACTTATTTAATTCATCTATTAAGTCTTTAAAAGACTTAGCCATTTTACGCTTCCGATGCGTCTCTGAAAAATTCAGATTCGACTTATCGTTTGGCTCAACCAAACTTAATCTCTCTTGATTGGAAAATTCAATTTTCAACTCGTTTTAAATCTCTCAGATTACTCGTAGTGTGTGTGACTAAATAGGCTTTCAATTTATGTTGGCCGTCTATAATTAATCAATTAATTATAGAACGATCATGTGTGGCACCTAGTAGTACATTATGATCCTCAATTAATTGAAAGATCAACGGTTAACCACAGAAACAATTCTGAAACCCATCAATAGCTATAATGAATCGTGCCCCATTCCCTTCACTATCTTATACCCACTTGGTTCAGGACATGGTCTATGTGTGTTAGTCCCCACTAGGCTGACTACGCCACACCTAGCCCAAGTAACGTTTTCCCGTCCTACGAATTCTAATTACTCTCATGTATTTAAGAGATTCATACTCTGAACATGTCATGCTCTGGCCAGAGGTTTCGAGTAACAATCTGAAGATAGGCCTTGGGTATACATCTCCTCGCAAGGAGTGGTGAATCCTTTGTAGGCTGTTCAAACATCTTCGGGCACTTCGGCTTATACCCAATCATCCTCGGTCCACACCTCCTTGGAGATACTTGCTTAAGATGTCAAAGTATAAGTCTCCATCAGCAAGATGACTTGAACACCTCAAGTCAAAGGAACATCGCACTTAAGCTGCAGTAAGAACTTCACTGACATATCTATATGTAGACTACCATATGAAGTTTTACAGCCAGCCACTCCAATGAACTAGTTCCCTTAACTAGCATTCATGTTTATCTCCGGACATCTCAATGTCACCAGCCAGTGAGAATCAGCTGATTAGATAATAATCCATGCTAGTCTCAACAGAATTGATAGTGTCTGTATTTATCAATTCATCGACTAGGGACAATTTCAATACTTCACAATTGCACATGTAGAGATAATCACTAGTTGTGAATTCATCACAAATTCTCTCATGCTGTGAATTATATTGCGGACATTCAGTAAATGAGTTTAAGATCTCAATCAAATACACAAACATGTATACTCAAATAGTGAATATTCATTTATTAAAATAAATGATTACAATCATAAGGCGATTGCCTTAGGACACTTCTCTCATATCACTAATAAACTCCCACTTGGCCTAATGCCAATCGCTACGGTACCCAATACCACAGGCTCTAACATGACCCTCAAACATGCTTTGAGGCAAGGCCTTAGTTAAAGGATCCGCTAAATTCCTTTCTGTGGGAATTTTCTCAATTTGTATATCATTCCTACTTATAATCTCTCAGATCAGATGATAGCGGCGAAGCACATGTTTGGATCGCTGATGAGACCTTGGTTCCTTCGCTTGTGCAATGGCTCCATTGTTGTCGCAGTAAACTGGTATTGCTTTATCAATGGTTGGAACCACACCAAGTTCTGAGATAAACTTCTTGATCCAGACTGCTTCCTTTGCTGCTTCCGAAGCTGCAATATATTCCGCTTCCGTGGTAAAATCTGCTACGGTGTCTTGCTTGGAACTCTTCCAACTTATTGCGCCTCCATTCAAAATAAATACGTATCTGGACTGAGATTTGGAGTCATCCTTATCTGTCTAGAAACTGGCATCTGTATACCCACGTATTACCATATCACCTTCTCCATATATTAGGAACACATCCTTAGTGTTTCTTAAGTACTTGAGAATTGTCTTGACAGCCGCCCTGTAACGCCCGCTTTTTTTTTCCCATAAAGCGGCGTTACGTTAACCTACTTAAGGCATGTAGACATCATAAGGCAGCGGAATAACTTTAACTTATACATGCCCTAATAACATTCTTAACATAATGACATAGGAACCTTGGCATATTGACTTCATACTTAAACATCGTATCATGTCATATCATGTCATACTTAACATCATATCATAGAGTTCCATAAGTCATTATTCAAGCGTATAAGTGACCATAGTAAAGTTCTAGCATAAGCGATAAACATAGGGTTTCCTGGGCCAAGTCACTACCACACACATGCGTTCTCGCCCTCCTGCTGCTTCCATCATTGTCCCCTTGAATGATCTGCGGTATAAGGAAATAAGACTATAAGCACACAGGCTTAGTAAGACTCTTTCCTACTCACAAAAATCATTCATCATCTCATAATGAGCACAGGAAACATTAACATACTTGGTGCTCTACTTAGAACATAACATCTTAAATCACTTATCATATACCTAGCATGGTATGAACATAAACATAAGTGAACATTCCTAGCATGGCATAAGACATGGCATAATCGTAAACATAGTAAACATTCTAAGCATGGCATAATACGTGGCATGAACATAACATAAGAACATTCTAAACATGGCATACCATATGGCATAAGCATAAACATACTCAACGTTCCTAGCATGGCATAATTCATGGTAAACATGGCATACTACATGGCATAATTCATGGTATAAACATAACATCCTAAACATTCTTGACATGGCATAATACATGGTATAAACATGTCCATAAGGTGTAAAACAACCTGTATGGCCTAAACATAAGCATACTTCCTATCATAGCATATGAACATCTTCTTAACATAATCATGGCATAGATCATTATTTTCATGCATATTTCTTAACATGAAGTGTAAGCATAAAATCTTATCAACATAGCATAATGCATAATATGAATGAATGCATGAGTGGAATGCACATACATAAGGATGCTTAACCTTTAAAAACATACTTTTAAAATTCTTTAAACATAATCATCATATCATTGGGGTCCCCGGCTTGTACCACATACATACATCACAGCGCGCATCCCTAGCAAGTCCGAGGTAGCGAGCCCCGACCTACTAGGGTAAGGACAGCATAGTCGGTAGTCCCAGAACCGAGGCGTTCTTAAGGAGTCCATCCCTGTTGCACAGCTCCGGTAGTGCTAGAACCGTGGACAGCATAGTCGGTAGTCCAGAACCGGGGCGTTCTTAAGGTGCCCATCCCTTGGACCCATACTTCGGTCCGGTACAAGCCCATTCATAAAGTAAAATACTTTGCATGTTTCATCTTTCATAAGACATTCATAGCATAACCATGTTACATAAAGCATGACTTAACACATGCTTGTCCTTTCATTATTCATTCTTATTGCATAACATCATGATGCCTAGAAGGCATGAGCATTATCTTCATTCATAAACATGGTATGCATCTTCTTTCATAAACATGGCATGAGTCTTTATTCTTTTAACATGGCATGCATCATTATCCATACAACATGGCATACATCATTATTCATACAACATGACATACTTCTTCCTACATAAACATGGCATGCATACCTAAACATCATTCCTATTTTTAGTACTTGCATGATCATAATCTAGAAGGTAAGCATTGCATCAAACATGGCATGTTTTTCATAGATATTTATCCTACTACATAGAGCTTGTATGATCATGATACATAAGGTACACATTGCATTTCTTGCCTAAGCATGGTATCTATCTTAAGCATGCATAGGTAGGATTTCCATAACATTCTACTTATCATCCAGTTACATGGCATAAAACATAAGACATTCATAATAAACCCTATTAAGCATGGCATCCAATCATAAACATAAAACATAAAACATAAAACATGGTGCTTAAACTTAGGGTTATTGGGAACATGATTTCTACCACATGCTTGAACCTATACATATATATACTTCATGGTAAGCATAAACCATCATTCTTTGAACCCTAACTCCTTCCAAACCCTAAATTCCTTGGCTTGGCCGAAACTTATAGGGCTAAATCCCATCATTCAATTAATCATGTAAAATAGCATAAGGTAAGGAACCAACCATACTTTACTTATAAGACCATGGGAGGCCATTAGGGCTCATAATTAGGGTTATCCCTAACCTTTAGCCCCCTTTCCATGTGCTGGCCGAAACCCTACAAGGCCATGGGTTCATAGAAAAATTCCATAAAATCCCCCAATCAAACATTAACACCAAACATACTCTACCATGAAGCCATTGGGACTCTTGCTTGAGGGAAATCCCTAACTTATTGCCCTAGGTCCAACTTGACCGAAACTTGTGGGGATCACAAAGCCTTGTAAAAGTTCACATAAGCCCCCTCAATCTCCCTCATATCATGATAATACACAAACCACATGCTTGAGGGTTTAAGTTCAACTCTACCCATGGATTCATGGGATGGCCGAAACCCTAGGGAATCCTAGGGTACCCCAAAAATTCTCAAAAATTATATTTAATCACTAAACATCATGAGAACACATTAGACAACATTATGAAGATTTTTATCATCATTATAGACCAAGAACCCATGGTGGCTGAAACCTATAGGGTTGGGCTCATGGGTTTCCTTTGGTTTTCCAACATAAACATCATATACAAGACTTTCATATCATGTTAATCTTCAAGAAAAACCATTATACCACAGGTGAGGGAGTCTTACCTTGGTTGAACTTGAGTATAAACCTTAGATTTGAGAGAAAGATGGAAATCTTGTTGCCTCTTGACCACCCTTAGCCCTTGTACTCTTGGGAAAACCTTAGATCTTGGAGATGAAGCCTTGGTGGAACTTTTTCCAAGGGAGAACTCCTCCTTGGGGTTTCGGCTAGAATGAGGAGGGAGGAGGGGAGCAAATGCAATTGAAGGAAGGAAAAAAGAAACTCCCAAACCCCCCTATTTATCACCCATTAAGGAGGTAAATGAAGAGTCTCTCCATGACCCTTCATCTTCTTCTAAGTCTTAACCAATCTCCATTTCATTCCCTTGTAACATTCCCTTGCTAGATGAGTTGGTTAAAGCATACATGGTTGTACAAGAGGTCCAAGGTTCAATCCTTGGTAGTTGCACAATTTTTTTTCCACTTATTTTATTTTATTTTCCTAGTAATTTTCGAAAATCCCTTAAAAATTCCCCCATAATTATGTTAATATTTCTTATTAAAATCCCTTCATATTTCTATAAATTTTCACCTAAAATTCACCAATAATCATGGTACTAAAAAACCCATATAAGGCCCATTAGTACTTAGTTTTCTCAATTTAATTGAGAAAATATGGATTTCTAGGCCAAATTTTATATAAATATTTCTAGGTCCCTCGAAAAATTATCTAGACATGCTCAATATTTTAAGAAAATATTAAGAGAATTTTCTGGGTCGTTACACACCCAATGATCAATTACTGGATCAGACTGGTATCTGCTTGTGATGCTCAGAGCATACGATACATCGGGCCTAGTACATAACATAGCATACATGATAGATCCTTTCGCAGATGCATAAGGAATCTTACTCATGCAAATCCTCTCGACTTCTGTGCGCGGACACATAGACTTCGAAAGGTTGATCCCATGCCTGATGGGAAGGTAACCTTTCTTGGATTCCGACATGCTAAACCTTTCTAGCACTCGGTCTATATATGTAGACTACGAAAGACCAAGCAACCGTTTCGATCTATCTCTATAGATTCTAATCCCAAGGATATATGTTGCTTCTCCCAAGTCTTTCATGGAGAAAGTTTTGGACAACCAAATTTTAACTGATTGTAAGACGGATATATCGTTTACTATAAGTAATATGTCATCGACATATAACACTAAGAATACGACTGCACTCCCACTAGCCTTCTTGTACACACAAGGTTCGTCAGGATTTTGTGAGAAATTAAACTCTTTGATTGTCTCATCAAAACGGATGCTCCAGCTCCTGGATGCTTGCTTTAGTCCATATATGGATCGTCGAAGCTTGCATACTTTGGTTTTATTAACCGATGTGAAACCTTCAGGTTGTATCATGTATACATCCTCAAGCAGGTTTCCATTAAGAAAAGTAGTTTTCACATCCATTTGCCATATCTCATAATCATAATGAGCTGCTATGGCCAGGAGCATCCGAATGGATTTAAGCATAGCTACTAGCGAATAGGTTTCGTCATAATCAATTCCTTATTTCTGACGATATCCTTTTGGCACTAATCTAGCCTTAAAGGTAATAACATTACCTTCCATGTCGGATTTCTTCTTGAAAACCCACTTGCACCCTATGGGCTTAATCCCTTCAGGTGGGTTAACCAAGTCCCATACTTGAATTTTGTACATGGAATCCATTTCCGACTTCATGGCTTCAAGCCATTTATCCCTTTCTAAATTTTTCAGAACATCTTCATAACTGATAGGTTCGTCATCGTTAATGTGTAACACGTCGTTCGATTCACTTATGAGAAATCCGTATCTCTATGGAATATTGCTTGTCCTATCAGACCTACGAAGAAGTGGTGTTGTTTTAGGTTCAACTGATAGCTCATCATTATGAGTTATTGGTTGTGGGTTTAGACTAGGTGTCTCTGTAATGTCTATTGGAGTTTCTTGAACTTCTTCAAGTTCAATGCTACTCCCACTATTTTCTTGTAAAAGAAATTCTTTTTCTAGAAATACAACATGCCTTGAAACAAACACCTTTTGTTCCAAGGGATGATAGAATTGGTAACCTTTCGTTTCCTTAGGGTATCCAATAAATAGACATTTATCAGGCTTAGCATCCAATTTGTCTGATATAGTCCGCTTTACATAAGCAGGACAACCCCATATCTTTAGGTGAGATAAATGAGGTTTCTTACTATTCCATGTCTCATATGGAGTAGTAGAGACTACCTTGGTCGGGACTCTGTTTAGTAAGTAAACAGCTGTCTTAAGCACATAGCCCCAAAAGGATTTTTGAAAAGTTGTATGATTCATCATAGATCTAACCATGTCCATCAAGGTTCGGTTACACCTCTCAGATACACCATTATGCTGTGGTGTATATGGCGGAGTCCATTGAGACAATATCCCATTGTCCCTAAGATAATCTTGAAACTATTGACTTAAGTATTCACCACCCCAATCGGATCGAAGTATCTTAATACTTTTGCCAAGCTGTCTCTCTACATCACTTTTGAACCTCTTGAATTTCTCAAAAGCTTCAGATTTGTGTTTCATTAAGAACACATACCCAAATCGTGAGTGATCATCGATAAAGGTAATGAAGTAGCTATAACCTCCTTGTGCATAAGTTGACATTGGTCCACATACATCAGTATGTATTAGATCAAGCAATTCTCTCACTGGTTTACCTTTTCCGAAAAAGGGTAATTTGGTCATCTTGCCTTTTAAGCTTGATTCGCATGGATCAAATGAACCGGGTTCAAATGATTCCAGAATTCCACATCAGTGTAATTTGATCATGCGTTTCTTACTTACATGGCCAAGACGACAATGCCAGTTATAGGAGTCTATTTGATTATCAATTCGAGCACGTTTGTTGCTAACTTCGATATTGAAAACGTCACCGGATAAATCTAACGTGTAGATACCATTGCATAAAGTTCCGGCCTCATAAAGAACATCATTTAAAGTTATGTAACAGTAATTGTTACTAAAAATTAAATGATAACCCTTTTCATTCAAGCATGAAATAGATACAATGTTCTTTATTAATGAAGGAACAAATAACAATTATCCAATTCTAAGACAAGTCCAGTAGGGAGCTTTAGCAAATATGTTCCGATGGCAACAGCAGCAATCTTTGCTCCATTTCCAACTAGCAAATTCGCTTCTCCCTTGACGAGTCTTCTTCTATTCCTTAGCCCCTGTATGCCATTACATATATGTGAGCTACACCCAGTATCAAGTACCCAGGTGTCCGAGAAAATAGAGTGACATTCAATAACGAAGATACCTAAAGAGGATGGGGCATCGGATGCCTTCTTCTTCAGGGACTCAAGATAAACCTTGCAGTTTCTTCGCCAGTAGCCCTCCTTGCCATAGTGATGGCAAGTGCCTTTTGGTGTCTTTTCAATCTTTTTGGCCTTTTTCTTCCTTCCCATATTTTGTTCTTTGGGCTTTCTCTTAGAGCCTTTCTTTGAGGAACCAACTAACAGTACCGTCTTTTGATCCTGCTTTACAAAAGGCTCTACAGTCTTCAGCAGGTTAAGCAACTCAGGAATGGTAGTCTCCAGTTTGTTCATCCGATAGTTCATCACAAACTGTGAGTAACTCTTGGGCAAACAATGCAAAATTAAGTCAATACTTAGTTCGTGATCCATTGCAAATCCGAGTGTGCCTAGTCGCTAAATGTACCCCAACATCTTCAACACAAACTGTGAAACAGAAGTGCCTTCCTGCATCTTAGAGATGAAGAGGAGTCTGGAGACCTCAAACCTTTCGGATCTCGCCTGCTCGTCAAACAACTCATGAAGATGGAAGACGATGGTATGAGCATCCATATGCTCATACTGCTTTTGTAGCTCAGGTACCATAGCGGCCAGTATGATGCAACTCGCAAGTTCAGAATCGGCCACATGTTTCTGATAGGCCACTAACTGGTCTGGAGTTACATCTTCAGGAGGATGGTTGGGAAGTTGTTCTTCAAGGACATAAGCAAGCTTTTCTGCCTTGAGGACTATCCTCAGGTTTCGAAGCCAGTCCATGAAGTTTGGGCCAGTCAGCTTATTGGTGTCCAAAATGGAACGCAAATTCAGAGAAGGCATGATCAAGTGATTATCCTAGAAATACAAATTTAGGTTATGTGATGAGAATGATAAAGAATGCATCAATATACATTAATTAAATCCTATTTATTTTTCGAATTGAATAACCCTTTTTATCAATTCATGAGATCGTAGGAACATCTCCAAATAGGTTGATATCTAACCATAGATAAGAACAACCATGGCTAGAGTCCATCAAGTTATTCTTAGCTATGAAGGTAGATAATTATACTGATTACATATTATACATATGTAACTATCACATTATGCTATCAACTAATTGAATGTTTGCATAAATCATTGAGTTGTTAACTCATTAACAAGTATGCAACAATATACATAGCACCCAACTGCACCTCTCTTTACATCGACTGTAACGCCCGCCCTTATATCTACTCTCGGGGCGGGGTTACGTACAATCAATCATATAAATTTTTCATAAAATAAAAACAAAAGGACTAAGTACTGAGCATGCTTGTTTAAAACTATCAAGTGATATTTACAAGTGCTAAGTATACTAGTTAGTACATGCCAATCAGATATCATGCTGGAATGATTAGAACATGGTAGGTGCATAGCAAGTTTAGTAATACATATCAAGTGCTAAGCATACTAGAACATCATTTGAAATATCTTAATAAAGAGTTATCCTATAACATGATAGGTTCACAAGTAGTTCTACTCACAACATAATCAAGTATAAGTGAAATCCCAGTGTAATCACTAACATTCAAGAGTACCAACTCTAATTACTAACATTCATTATCAAGGAAACATCAATCATAAGCATAGTAAAGTAGATATAAGAATCTTTCTTTCCCGAGCCACCACCCCACACATCTTCAGCCCTTCTGCCTCTTCCTTTAGTTTAAGTGTCCCTTACTTTTATCTGCAGCATAAGACAACACATAAACTAATAAGCACAAATGCTTAGTAAGGATCCTGTCCTACTCGCAAAATCCATACGAAAGAATACAACATGTACACATAATGAATCATAAGCATGAGTTTATCATAGCATACTAACATCAAAGTTTCTAAGCAAGCAGTATAAAGTATCTTAAGCATACCCTTCACATATAATAAATGTTTTCAAAACAATTCCATAAAGGTATTACTTAAAAATACTTCAACATCATATAGGGCCCAGTTGTGTACCACATCAAGCGCGTTCCCTAATGAATTGGGGTAGCGAGCCACCAACCAATTAGAGCAGGACCCTTCCGTCCTACCGGAGTCATGACCTTCACTTAACATGTACCCCGGATTTGTTTAACGACCCCCTTCCGAGTCGGGTACACAACTTCCAAAGTAAAATACTTATCATGCTTTTACATATATGCTAAGGAGTACTCCAAATCCACTCTCAAGGGACACACCACTCTTTAAGAGTGCTCATGATCCCATAGGGACACACCACAACATGAAGGGTGCTCTTGATCCCATTCTTAGTGGAGTATCCTTTCAAGCATTTTATCATACACATCACATGCAATTCATAAGGGTGCCCCATGGGCTATAAGACATGCTCATACATACATCATATTTCAACCACTTAAACATACTTTATATATGATAAGATTGGTCACATAAATCATATTCATATCTTATGAAGTGGTAGCATGCTTCATGGTTTAATTTAATTCTTCTCAACCCTAAACCTAGGGTTTGGCCGAAAGTCATAGGGTAGGGGTAGGTTAGATTTTTGACATCAAACATCCCATACAAGCATCACATATATATACCTCATGTATCATACTAAGCATAGCATTCATCATGGGATAATCAACCTTCACAACCCTAATGTTTCATGCCTTGGCCGAAAGTGAAATGCTAGGGCAAGTTGAGTTTTCCAATCAACCATTCCATTTAAACATCACATGCATATACATATCATCTTACTAAACATAAACATATCTCATAGGGTAGTTTAACCTTCACAAACCCTAATACTTTCATGTTGGCCGAATGGTGTAGGGTAAGGGAGTTAGGGTTTTTGAAATCAAACTTTCTCACAAACATTTACACAAACACCTCACATACATATCATGCAACATATTAAGCCTAGCATACATCATAGGATAATCATGCACCCTAAACCCTAATTCTTCTAGGGTTGGCCGAAAGTGTAGGGTAGGGGAAATTAGGGTTTTTGAAATCAAACATTCACACAAACATTTACACAAACACCTTGTCTACACTACTAAGCATGGATACATCATAGGAAGTCATACAACCCTAAACCCTAGTTTTTCCATCCTTGGCCGAAACCTTGTAGGGTGTTCAACCCTAATTTTTGTCATCACAACATGTAGGGGAAACAACATATAAGTATACCCTAAATCCCAAGGGGTCTCCTCATGCATCAAGGAGTAGCCAAGGTCTCCCCCTTGGGGGTGGCCGAAACCTACACAAGGGGAAAACTCCCTTTTTCGAAAACAAGGAGAAGAAGGAATCATACAACAACAATTACACTGCAGGCGAGGGGATACTTACATCCTTTCGCTTGAATTTCACCTTCTCTAAATCCTTAGGGTACCCTTGGTTGAAGGAGGGGTGAGAGTTCTCCTTACTAGCACTTCTCTAGAACCCTTGGCCCTAGTAGAGGGCAAGATCCTTGAATGGGGTCTTCTTCCTTCCAATTCCCTAGGGTTAGAGCCCTAGGGTGTATTTTCGAAAATTGAAAAGGAGAAGAGGCTTAGGTTTTCGGTGGGGAGAGTGGGGAAGAAAAAGAATCAAAGTTCTTCCCCCCTCTTCCTCTCTTATTTATACTCTTTTCATGAAGGGACATGTCTCTTCACTTCCCTAGCTTTAACTAGGGTGTTCCTTATTCTCTCAACATGAAACATCCTTGGTGCATTGGTTAAGACATGGTTAGTGCAACTAGGAGGTTCAAGGTTCGATCCTTGCTTCCTCCTTTCTACACTTTTTTTATCACATTTTGCACTAATCCACATCAAAGCCCATTAAGCCAAGCCCATCATGATATTTCATAATAATGTTTCATGAATTCATAGCATTACCTATGAGGAAAAATTGGGGTGTTACATCAACCTTGGCTGTGGCACAACAAATCGATGCTCCAAGCTTAAGGCTGACCCATTAATCAAGAAATAGTTTTAATATGGTTGGAGCTCATTCAACCGTTTAGTCAGTCTTGGATGTGTCCAACAACCAAAACTAAGGATTGACCTCTGACTCCAACTATATTAATCATAAACTAATTCCATGGTTTGAACATGTTGAGGTTCAAGCCGGGCATGGATGTGTCCATCAACCCAAACGAGAAACAAAACTCCGGTTCTAACCATATTAATGGAAGGTGTTGGCCTTAATATTTTGTATGGGGTTTTGGGTATCATCCTTTTCTTTTATGCACATTCATGACATATAATTATGTCATGTTCTAACGATTTCCTTAATAAAGTATGTATGTGACTTAATTTATCAAGTCTCATTAATTAAATTAAGAATCGGATTTCCTAATTCTAATTTCATACTTTATTCAAGGAATTGTTTTGGGAAACAATTTCCTGAATTATCATAATCAATTTAGGAAATAATATGTTTAAGACTTTGATTTCTCTAAATCAAATCTTATTAAATTAAGAGACAGATTCCCTTAATTCAACTACATATTATTTTCATGAAAATCTTATTTAAGGAAATATACTCTATAGGAAATAATTTTCTTAATTAATTTTGGAGACAATAATATGTAAGAGCATCACCTCATAAATCAAATAAGGAAATTATCGTTTGAGAATCACCTCAAAAATTTCTAAGATGTGATCACATATTTTATTTATGGAAAATTAATATCAATAACTTAATTTGGATGGCTCCCCGAGGCTCAATCCAAATTAAACATTTGACAATTTAAATTCAATTTAGGAAATTTAATTATAACAACTAACCTTAAATTGGATGGCTCCCCGAGGCTCAATCCAAAATAAAGAATTTTGTAAATAATTTAAGTTCCAATTATAAATTTAAATGCCAATTAATATTCCCATAATTTATCTAGATTTTCTTGAAAGAAAGTGCCCAAAATTGCGAGCTTTCCATAAATGGAAAGTTTTCAAAAATAAAAGGTTTTCAGAATAATTGTATGTTTCTGATACAAAGAAAACTTACGTTTTTCCAAAATTGGAAAATTTCCAAAATAGGAAATTTCTAAAATTGAAAAGTTTCCAAAAAATGAAAGTTTTCACAATTATCATAAAATTTCAGAAATAGAGATATTTCAAAAGTTTGCGAAATTTCATGAGGATTTCCAAACTTTGAAATTCCTAAATTGAAAATTTACCATAATTGGAAAGTTTCTATAATTGAAATTTTTTCCAAAATTGAGATCATGATAAAGCTTTCCGCAAAACAATTATATGATTATGTCGAACACAAACCTCGGCTCTGATACCACTGTTGGGACCGGGTGCATGTTGACATGGATGCGGGTTCGTAATTTCAAAATTAATTACGTGCAGCGGAAGGTTAAGCATAAATAATTTCTCTAAATCATTTAACCACACATCTAAGCATGCAATTTTATCTTGTGTAGACATGATCATATATTTAAAATTTTTGCAGAAACGTAAACTAATTTATATATTACCTCGTGTAACTCGAAGGAAGGGACGAGATCCAACCGTAAGCGTCCCTTGGAAGCTCTGCCTCTATTCGCGTCCACGCCGAGTATCTTCGGGATGACTTCGCAAAGCCACGAGTTTCGTGTTCTCGAGAGCTACTAGATTTTCCAAGAACGCGACAAGAAAAACCAAGAGAGAAGTCGGAAGACTAACCACAAAAGGATGGTCGGCTGGTGCTCCTTCTAGGGGCTGGTTGGCGCACGGCAAGAAGGGGAGAAGAGAAGGAGAGGAAGAAAGGGAGAGATCCTATGCCTTCATCTCTATATTTCACCCCAAGCCTTGCCTTGGGTCCTTTATATAGTGGCCTCTCAACCATCAAGCCTCTCAAATATGGAATAACTTATTCCATCATGCCAAGTTTGATTTTATATCATGGTTAAAATCATATTTTAATTCATGATAAAAATCTTCTCTCCTATGGAATAAATTTCCTTATCATGGTAAATCAATCCATGATTGATTTTATAAAATAAACCAATCCATGGTTCATTTTAATTTCCATGAAAAATAAACCAAACCTTGGTTTATTATATAAAAATTTATATCATCCATAATTTTATAAAACAAACCATACTTGGTTTATTTTATAAATTAAACCAAAAACTTGGTTCTCTCCCTTTGTTGTGGCTGGCCAAGCAAAGAGGATGGAGGCCCTCTTTGGCCGGCCCATCCAAGCTAAGCCCCAATGAATTAAACTTATTTAATTCATCTATTAAGTTTTCAAAAGACTTAGCCATTTTACGCTTCCGATGCGTCTCTGAAAAATTCAGATTCTACTTATCGTTTGGCTCAACCAAACTTAATCTCTCTTGATTGGAAAATCTAATTTTCAACTCGTTTTAAATCGCTCGGATTACTCGTAGTGCGTGTGACTAAATAGGCTTTCGATTTATGTTGGCCGTCTATAATTAATAAATTAATTATAGAACGATCATGAGTGGCACCTAGTAGTACATCATGATCCCCAATTAATCGAAAGATCAACGGTTGACCTCAGAAATAATTCTGAAACCCTTCACCAGCTATAATGAATCGTGCCCCATTCCCTTCACCATCTTATACCCACTTGGTTCAGGACATGATCTTTGTGTGTCAGTCCCCACTAGGCTGAGTACGTCACACCTAGCCCAAGTATCTTTTTCTCGTCCTACGGATTCTAATTACTCTCATGTATTTAAGAGATTCATACTCTGAACATGTTATGCTCTGGCCAGAGGCTTCGAGTAACAATCCAACGATAGGCCTTGGGTATACATATCCTCGCAAGGAGTGGTGAATCCTTTGTAGGTTGTTCAAACATCCTCGGGCACTTCGGCTTATACCCAATCATCCTGGGTCCACACCTCCTTGGAGATGCTTGCTTAAGATGTCAAAGTATAAGTCTTCATCACCAAGATGACTTGAACACCGCAAGTCAAAGGAACATCGCACTTAATCTGCAGTAAGAACTTCACTGACATATCTATATGTAGACTACCATATGAAGTTTTACAGCTAGTCACTCCAATGAACTAGTTCCCTTAACTAGCATTCATGTTTATCTCCGGACATCTCAATGTCACCAGCCAGTGAGAATCAGCTGATTAGATAATAATCCATGCTAGTCTCAACAGAATTGATAGTGTCCGTATTTATCAATTCATCGACTAGGGACAATTTCAATACTTCACAATTGCACATGTAGAGATAATCACTAGTTGTGAATTCATCACAAATTCTCTCATGCTGTGAATTGTATTGCGGACATTCAGTAAATGAGTTTAAGATCTCAATAAAATACACAAACATGTATACTCAAATAGTGAATATTCATTTATTAAAATAAATGATTATAATCATAAGGCGATTGCCTTAGGACACTTTTCTCATATCACTAACAGCATCCACCATGGATGACCACAAAGCATTCCTTGGAAATGCTTTTAACACATACCTCACAAGGTCACGGTTCTCGACCTTTTCATCAATAGAATGAAGACCATTGAGGACTTCGTTGAACCGACTATGTAACTCACTTACGGTTTCATTCTCCTTCATGGAGAGGTTTTGGAGTTGGTTGATGAACAAATCCCTCTTGCTGATTCTTGAATCTCGGGTGCCCTCGTGAAGTTCTATGAGCTTGTTCCACAAATCTTTTACACTTGTAAAGGGACCAACCTTGAAGAGTTGGTCTTTGTTCATGCCACATTGTAGGGTCACCACCGCCTTCGCGTCGGCTTCACTCTTCCGAGTTTGCTCTGCCGTCCAACGCCAAGATTCTAGTTCTTTGCCTTCATCATCCTTAGGAGGGAAAAGCCTTCCTTCACAGCGAACCAAGTGTTGATATCCATCTTAAGGTTGTACTACATCTTCGATCTCCAATATTGGAAATCATCTCCATCGAAGAAAGGAGGTCGGGTGGTGGAGAAGCCTTCTCTCAAAGCCATTTTTGATAGCTCTCGGTTGTTAATCCGCTTGTACAGAGCCCCAAGCTCTGATACCACTTTTTGGACCTTGGATGGCTAGAGGGGGGGTGAATGTAGCCAGACATTTGAAGTTTGGCTCTTTTGAAATTTCTGCAACTCAAAGGTTTAGTAACACAGCGGAAGTAATAAAATAGAGTATGCAGCAAACTAAACCCTAAGTTAAACACAAGCACAAGAACGCTAATAAGAGGATTTACAAGGTTCGGGGATAACTTGTCCCTACTCCTTGGCATGCCCTTAAGGTGGGCGATCCCTTGATCGTCGGCAGAACAAGCCCCGGAAAATCCGGATAGTAAGCAACCTCCTTCTCGGTGAAGTAACCTCTCCACAGCGTTTCAACAAGGATGGAGTTTTAAGCACAATGAAACACAAGAAAGATCTGCAATTAGGACAGCAAGAACTCAGACAAAATTCTCCCGAGCTCCACTCAACGCAGATCTCACGCAAGAATCCCCTTCTTCGTGTCTTCTCGCTGATGGACTCGCCAAGCCTTCTGACTCTTCTTCCCAATTCTAAAGTAACAGATGGTTGCTTCAAAGATTGCAGTTGCTTGCTCAAGAGATGATGGAAGTAATCGCACAAGCACAAGAATGCAATAAGGAGAAGTTGTAGTAAGCTCTAGCGAGAGGTTTTTCCACTTCTCCGCTACGCCGCTTAAGTCTCCTCCACCAGCGCCAGGTCACCACCTCACTGCAGCCTCCAGCTGCTCACCTTCCAACGCCAGCTATCACTGAGCTCTCCCTGGACACTCTGAGCTTCCCTCAGCCATGCTCCAGTCACCAGCCTCAGTCAGCAGTTCTAGCCGTTGCAACCTGAGATGGAAAATGGACAAACCTGCTCCAAGGAAAGGCCTCCATTGACTCTCCTTGAGTGTTTGAATCCATCCCTGTCACCTGCAGCTTAATCAGACCATTAGCACAGCATATCACACAGAGAATCATGCATCAGAGATTAATAGCAGGGAAATCAGATGTGTTCAGACGTGTTCAGTGTTAGTGATATGAGAGAAGTGTCCTAAGACAATCGCCTTATGATTGTAAACATTTATTTTAATAAATGATAAATCACTATTTGAGTATACATGTTAGTGTATTTGATTGGGATCTTAAACTCATCTACTGAATGTGCGCAATACAATTCACAGCATAAGAGAATTTGTGATGGGATCACAACTAGTGATTATCTCTAAATGTGCAAATGTGAAGTATTGAAAATATCCCTAGTCGATGAATTGATAAATATGGACACTATCAATTCTGTTGAGACTAGCATGAGTTATTCTCTAATCAGCTGATTCTCATTGGCTGGTGACATTGGGATGTCCGGAGATAAACATGGATGCTAGTTAAGGGAACTAGTTCATTGGAGTGATTAGCTGTAAGACTTCATATGGTTATCTATATAGATATGTCAGTGAAGTTCTTACTGCAGCTTAAGTGCGATGTTCCTTTGACTTGCGGTGTTCAAGTCATCTTGGTCATGGAGACTTATACTTTAACATTTTAACCAAGCATCTCCAAGGAGGTGTGGACCCAGGATGATTGGGTATAAGCCGAAGTGCCCGAAGATGTTTGAACAGCCTACAAAGGATTCACTACTCCTTGCGAGGAGAAGTATACCCAGGCCTATCGTCGGATTGTTACTCAGAAACCTCTGGCCAGAGTATATCATGTTTAGAGTGCGAGTCTCTAAAATACATGAGAGTAATTAGAAATCCAAAGGAC